>SNQJ01S0025370.1:0-57390 GCA_010110895.2 Picea sitchensis
TCACGGAGAAGCATGTTGCGGGATCCTGCCTTAAGGTTGCAGTCACATGGAACGTTGGTGTGTTAATTTGAAAAAGATGTGGAAGCTGGTGTGTTGATGTGTGTAGTTATTTGCTGCCAATGGAATATCGATCGCAGCCTGTAAGAAGAAAACGAATGGTTAATGAACTTTGCTGCACAGGGCAAAGAACTAAAGAGTAGTGCAAGTGGAGGAGACAGTACAATTTCTGGTTTAGAATTAGAAGATAATTTAGATGTATGCCTGGAATTGGAACCATACCAGCGGGAGGCACCAACTGATTCAGGAATTGATGCTAATAGCGTGGGTGCTTTTGAAGGGGATTGTAATCTAGGAAATATTGCCAACCTGTTTATGTTTTGATAATGGAATTCAATATGCATCTAGTATTTAGATATTCAATTTTATTTAATTCAAGAAATTTAGTTCATCCGTCCCTTATAAGACAAAGCATATATAATTTAATGGATTCAACTGATTCAGGAATTGATGTTAATAGTGTGGGTGCTTTTGAAGGAGATTGTAATCTAGGAAATATTGTCAACCTGTTTATGTTTTGATAATCGAATTTAATATGCATCTAGTATTTAGATATTCAACTTTATTTAATTCAAGAAATTTAGTTCATCCGTCCCTTATAAAACAAAGCATATATAATTTAATGGATTCAAGTGAATGTAAATAGTTCTCAAATGAATATATAATTTAATGAATTTAAAGTAATTTTCCATGATGAATGAATGAACAACATTAGCTCATAACTGTTTGTGATTCCTTAAGCACCCATAGTTTTGAATCTAGATACTATTCCTAACTATACCTCAAGTTCTTACACATAATTACTTTTATATATTCTTAGAAAAATATATTTTATTATAAAATATATTTTTTTAATAATTTAAAAATTATAAATTATAAATTATATTTGTAATTTCATTTTATTAAAATAAAATATAATCCCATAAATATGTACATCATTTATTTCATTTCAAAATTTATAAAACATTAAAAATTCTAAATCTGTAATCTTTGGGAAGGTTTATTTGCAAGATATATAAAACCATTGACAATGGAGATCTTGTTCAAAGCTTTATAAATTAAATTTTTTCATTTAAAAACACATTGCTGACTCCAGTTAACAACATTGGCAAGATATATAAGAATCCGTGCATGTTATTGCGTTCTATGTGTTCCTATCAGCATGCATTCTCGAATTCCACCTTTCCTTTTATTGTGAGCTTCCACTTCGTAAAGAACCATGAGAGTTCTCCATTTTGGATGGAAAGTGGGGTTTCCAACTCTAAACATCATCACATTCTTTTGTTAAGATGTAATAACATCATCATAATTTTTTTTTAAAGACAAACAGTTCTCAGCTAACGCTGTTCCCAATACCATTTATAATGCACTCAATTTCCATCCCTCTCACTCAGAAGAATAACCGAGTCTTCGCTGCCATATATAGTTGCTTTCATCTCCATTTAAAAAAGAAAAAGCTTACACACAATCACACAGGATACAGACAATCCGACAGCCTTGGGTTATGAGTACGCGCATGTATTTAATCTCCATTTAAGGAAGAGGAAGCGTACACACAATCCCACAGGGTATGATTTAATAACTATCATTAATAACTAAAACTGTAAACCCTAATCATAGATTTTAGATACTTTAAACTTGTTCGCTCAAACTTGAACTGCAAGCTGCATGAAATCCCTGAATCCTTGAATGATAATGAAGACAAATATTAACATGTACGCAGATAGATTTAAAACAAATTATATGAAATGCCAAAAACTAAAACTTAACAATACTGAGCAGAAACGAAAATGTATGCAGTACAATTAAAACCCCACAGATCTTCAGCGTCCAAGGAGACGGCTCTCCACCTGAATGTGTGAGGCACCTGCCAAGGAGACGGCTCTCCACCTAAATGTGCGAGGCACAATTAAAACACCACCTCTCTTCACCTGCAAAGGAGACGACTCTCAAGTTACCACACGCCCGTAATTAAAACCCCACCGATCTTCAGCTTCCAAGGAGACGACTTTCCAAATGAATGTATGCGGCACAATTAAAATGCCACGGCTCTTCACCTGCCAAGGAGACGGCTCTCCACATTACCACACGCCTGTTATGAAACCTTAAGAAAACGCTTGAAATCCATAAAAACTTGGTCACGAAGCTTAGAATTAATCCTAATTACTGGAACGTTCTTCACCTGAATGTGTGCGGCACAATTAAAACGCCACGGCTCTTCACCTGCCAAGGAGACTGCTCTCCACATTACCACAAGCCCGTTATGAAACCTTAAAAAAACTATGTGATGGTTTACATTTCACTAATCACACTTGTCAAGTTATTTTAAAATGTAAAAAGTTAATTACGCTGAAAGGCATACACCTATTGATAATGGGCATATTTAATAGGTTTTTAGTTTTTAATACGTTTTCTATGGACAAGATTAAATATGCCTAGAATATTCTTAGTCGTCACAATAAATAAATGGCTCTGATTTCATCCATTAACTTTCTAGCTATTATAAAGACATCCGTTTATATGTTTACTTTTTTACATTTATCTAATCGTATTTAAAAATTACTGTGTTCACTAACTTATTGCTACATCTACCTGATTAAAAGATATTAAAGTATTCTCACAGAGTTTCTAGGTAGCCACGTTTCTGTGCTGGCATTACCAGCGATCGCCAATAGTGACCACATTTAACAACCGTAAGCGGCGGCTTTCGGCGTTCACCAGCAGTTGTGCTAGTTTAATATGTAAATGTTAAAAGTTGAGTAATCTTATATAAGTATACTTCATGGCAATTATAAATTTGCTTAATAATTTTTTAATCCTAAAATGTAAATGTGAAAAAGTAAACAAGTTGAAAGCATGCATTTAAAAATGTGAGGAAGTTATCAACATTGAATTTTATTCATTAATTTGAGTGTAAAAAGAAAAATAAGCTGGTATATTCAATTTTTGACCATAAAATTAGGATTTAGGATTTGTAATTAAAAGATTGATTAAACCAGTAATTCTGATAAAGGACGCCTATTAAATGGATTTTACTTTTAAAATCTCTAAAAAAAAAATTAAAAAAAAAAGAATATACATATATAATTTCACATATAATCATAAATATTTTTCCAAATTAACTTACTTTGAAAATTATTAATAAACACATGTTTCATGATAACTTCCCCAAAAACAAACAAAAGAAGCGTTGAATTTATGATAAATAGGCCACAGCCATCACATTCTTAACCTCTATTATGCCGACAATTTCAAGCACTCCGAGGATTTGTTTGATCTTCCCTAAACTAAACTAAAGTAGTAAATTTATTTATGATAAATGGGTCATATCTATCAATTTCTTAACCTTGATTATGCCAACCATTTCCTGTAATACAGGATTACTAGGTATTGTTTCATGAGAAATTGGCCACATATAATCAGAGAAACGATTTCAAGCACGACCAGAATTTGTACGAATCTGTAGCTGATTGTGAAACTCACGCCTTGTTTTGATTGTAGGACATTATAAGAACAAATTTGATTGTAATACTGTCGCGCCTTCGATTACACACAGACCAGAAAACTCGATGAGAGGCGGACAACTCTATAAATAGGCTTCACTAGACAACAGGATTCCACATCTACCAACACTTCAAAAAAAAAACAGATGCAAAGTAACCCTTGCATTTTTCTCGATCCCATCTTCCATGGAATCACGGAAGAAAGCAAACCCTTGCAGAATGTAAGCTTAGCATGTACATAGAATAATACAATATCACATGCTCAAAAAATTACAAGTATATAATAATGATGCTCTTCACTATACCAAATCACACAAATAGGAAATCGATCCAACGTCATCAGAGAGGCAGCATATGGGAAATACTGAAAGGATCATGGTGCTCAATCGACCTGTGGCAGCTGAGGGGAGCTGCAGCACACGATTGAGCTGATTCTCTGCGGTCACCAGCAATTGTTCTGCAAATGGGACATGTGGGAGTCTTGGAGCGGTCACCAGCAATTGTTCTGCAAATGGGACATGTGGGAGTCTTGGACAGCCAAGCATCGAGGCATTTGGCGTGAAACGTGTGGTTGCAAGCAGGAAGAGCCTTGCATTTCTCTCCTCCGCTTCTCTCAAACTCCTCCAGGCAAACCGCACATGATGAGTCAGTACATGATGATCCCCCGACCTCGAATTCGAAACATGGCAGCTTCTGCAGCTCCTCTTGAGATAAACCTTTGCCTGCTTGGACAGGCCTTCGACGGCGCCTGTGGGCACTTCCTGCTATCCAGAGATTAAGTAAGAGCAGGAATCCTAGAGCCCCCAACAACAACAAAACAGATATCACCGCCATTGACTTTCGTCCGTCATCAGTTTTACCAGAAGCAGATCTCTTACTTATTTTAGTGGCGTCGGGGACGTTTCAATTAGGGCAACCATCCACACGACACAGACACAGACCTTGCTTTTGTGAAAAGCCAGCCAATAGTATTTATAGCTATTTATCTTCATTTCAAAATCTATGAAACTGTTTATAACACTTTACTAATTAGATCTATTAAACACGATGAGAATCGACAAAATGGGTGTGCACTGTCATTCTATTCATGATTATAAAAAATGAAAATCTCCTTTCACTTCATTTTCAAGGCTAAGAAAGTGAGATTCATGCAGTTTTCTCTTCACTCATTCTAAATCCATTCCATCCATTCCACAAACGATGCTCATAAGTGGCTGGCTGACTAAGTGGGTCGGGGATTCAAGTGAATATTCTTCTGTGACTAGTCGACTTACAACGATAGAAAATGTTTGTGATGTGCTGTGAGCTCAATCTTCTACACAAAAAGTCCACAGTGTGACGTAGATCATGAAAAAAGCATGAAAATCTCATAACTGTGCATCCATTATTTATTCATGCTCATGCTTACCGACAATAAAAAATTAATTGAGTTCGTGGAATGAAGAATCATCATTCTGATTAAACTAACTTACATGGATGGCAAAAGAATGTTGGAAATGATCTTCTGCATAAGACAACATGAAAAACGATAACAAACATTGAAGATATAAAGATACTGAAGACCCATAGCTTAACTTT
Organism: Picea sitchensis; assembly: GCA_010110895.2. NCBI lineage: Eukaryota > Viridiplantae > Streptophyta > Pinopsida > Pinales > Pinaceae > Picea > Picea sitchensis. Next base: position 5,139 of record SNQJ01S0025370.1, read on the forward strand.
ACAACAAAGTTCTTAACTTAAATGAACAAGTACCCATCTAACGAACAGTAACTAGTTCTGAATGAAATCGGCCCGGCTCCGCCTCATGCTTCCACTTTCATCCTTTTTGTTCGTGTCTTTACCAACTCTCAATCTGAAGCTACACCACAAAAAGAGCAACTATGCTTCTATTCGTGTGATGAACTTCAAACCCTTTCAAACATTTTTGTAAAAACAAAAAGTATAATGACCAACCTTTGTGTTATAATATTATTTGGTCATCATTAATAACTTTTTTTTTGCCAAGTTAAATACCTAGTTTAGTATATTTGGTCCACTCAAATTACCTTTTAAATGGATATAGTTGGGTATATGAGCTTTTCTTAAGGAAAAATGCATAGCATGCATGCTTTTCATATATAGGCAAAGTACATATGCATTTTGATAGTTGCAAAATGTGCATTAACTACATACTTTTGATTGAAAGTATTGTTTTCATACACCTACACATTCTTAGTTTTCATTACCAACAAACTCAACCAACTTCTAACTTCTAAGAGTATAAATAAGGTTCATATGTTGAAAAAGGGTTGATAAACTTTTCAACCACCCTTATACTAGAGTATTTATGACATATCTTTCCTAAAATTTTATGATCATTTCTTCTTATTTAGAACTTCTTTGTCTAAGTTGGGAACTAGATCTTTTATATTTGATCAATTTTGTATTGCAAAAATTATGTGATGAAGATGTCCATAGAAAATAAAGTATTTTTTTGTAACTGATGTTTTTCATTTAATAAATATATGATTATGTCTCTTCTTCCCCCTCCCACAAAAAAAAACCTGTGTTATTATCTATTTAATTAATGATTATATGATTTGAATGATCAATTAATTGCTGAATATTAATTAAGATCAATCAATTATTTAAGTTTTTTAGTTTTAATTTAGAAAATAGTTTATCCAAATAATTTGGAGAATTTCAAGAACATGGATAAATTCAAAACTAATCACAAAATACCTAATATAAATGTTTTTCCTCATCTATTTTTTTTCTCTTTAAAATAATAACTAAATATGGAAATTTGAGTAGTTTATACTCTATCCACTTTGTCATTGATTTGACCCTAGTCAATGGCGGATTATTCCCTATCACACCTTTGTATGAAAAAGAGTTTAAGATTTCTAAAAAAAGATATCGGGGAAGTGTCTAATAAGTCACTCAAAGCTATGAATATAAATAATTGTATGATGGTAATTAAAATAAAAAGGAGATTTGTGTAAATAGAAATGTTATGAAACTTTTACATCTTTTCTAAATTCTAATCTAATTTGTTTTGAAGGTAAATTAAAACTTGAAAATGTAAAGAAAATTATATGTTTCTAGGATTGATTGGAATTCATACCTATGAATTCCATAATATTTAAAACTACTTTCAAACCATTATTATAGAGAAAAATGTTTTTATTTTGAAATACATTGAGTTTGAAGCTAAGAATATTGAAGGACATTAAACTAAAATTTTAAAAATTGTGTGTTGTATTCTTATGCTTCATATTCATAAGCTCTTCAATTTTACCACTCAAACATTGTTTCCATAAACCTTACTAAAAGCTTCATTGTTCCCAAAAATTTTAAAGTGGTGACAAAAATAACCCTAAAATTATAAGACCATCATGATTAGCCCTCTTTTAATCAAGTTGTATGGAACTATTCTTGAAAAAAAGATTAATTTGTGGTTAGAAAATCACAAAAAAATTACTAAAGACATGTTGATTATAAAAACTATTATTCAAATATGAAACACTTAAATAATATAGGGTCATTATAAAGGAAATTCAAAAAATTAAAATTGATATCCTTTATTCATTGAATTTCAAAAGGATTCTAAAATGGTGTTTTAAAAAATATTTTGGAAGAGAATAAAATATCTAAAGATTCCTTAAGAATTAAGAGTTATTCCAATGAAATTATACTAGAAATTTATTGAAAAGTTTTAACTTTCCCCTTATCCCTTTTATAATTTATATTCACAGGTTAGAAGCATGGTTGGAAGAAGTAGGTTGAATTAGCACTACCTTATCTAGGATAGTCATTACTCTTCTTATAAAATGCTAATGTTATTGTTATTTTGGTAAGGAACCCCCACAATCCTAAAAAAATAGATAAGTAAATTCTCAAAGATTCTAGTTTTAATATTAATACATAATGATAATACTAAGCTTATGATCACCAAGCCCAAGAAAATCGCTTAAATTTTACTTATGACAATAACAATTTATAGAAAGTTAATTTGTACATCTTGGAGTTGAATTGCATCCCTTGTCAATTGGAATTTTAGTGTGGAGAAAAGGATTAATGATAAGTCATAAGAATAATGGTAAAGAAGTCGATTTCTATTTATAGGAGAAAAAAAATTATTGTATGATGCCTTTGTTGATATAACTATCCTATTATTAGTAATAATTAAAATTTAGGTTATGATAATTCAATCTTTAAAAATGTACATTTTAATTTATATATATACAACATATTTAGATAGGTTTTAAATTACAAATATTGGGACATCTATTTCAGTTTCCACTTAACATGGTGCATAAAATAATAATTATGGCCTTGAAATCAATTATCAAATACTAAACTTTGGAATTGAGATAAGAAAAAAAATTATTTTCAACACTTTAGTTATCCTATATATTATATACATTTGTGATTGGCACCAGGGAATGAAACTAAGAAAATCCCAAAACATTAAATAATCTATACTATTCAATAATCTTTGCTCCTTCTATTGATTGAAGTTGGTTGTAGTTTGGTGGTGTTATAGCAAGATTTTCCTCACCTTATGTAAACTTGCTCAGAAGGCCTTTTTACATTTTCCTAGGAAGACTTGAAGTCCCTTTTTGCAAATCCCAGAGCTAAAAATATTGTTTTTTCCACATATATGCGCCCTATCTATTGTAAAACATGTGTATACGTAGGTTGCACCACTATAACATGCGTACATTGGGTTTTGTGCCCAAAATTAAAAAATGGTGTCGGGTTTCCATGTCACGTCACGAGATCCATGATCCTCGACCTTCCATATACTAGAAACATTCTGAATCGACCATTCAGTTCCACTAGAAGGCTATAAATGGGCCAAATCCGAGCTATGGAAAAGATGAGAATAATTCAACTTTGAGAGCAAAGTTACTCTGGAGAAATTATTCACTTGATATTGAGTCTGCATCCCTTTGTCCTTTTAAGTCTGAACACATTGTTTAGTCCCCAAGATCTTCCCTACATGATTGAGAACCTCATTGTCTCTCTTATATGAGCTTGCCTTTGGTAGAGGATTGAAGTGGTGGAGGCCCAGTTGGAAGGGACTTAGTTTCTCAATTCCGAACCGTGCTGACATGGATGTTTGTAATTCATTCACTTCTGTTGATTATATTTTAATAGAAATACTCTTTTCTCGTCCAATTAATATCTTGCAAATATTTGAATTATTATTCCATGGGCATATTTGTTATGAATGTTGATGGATTATGCTATTGAATGTGCTAACTTTAATATTATCACCATATGCTTGTGTTTCATGGTTGTTGAGGACAAGTTGCATTTGTATTTCTTTGAGACAAGTGCTCAACGGTGGACTTCATCGAATGTTTGGATGAGGTAGGCCTTTTATATTGTCTTGGTAACATATTTGTTTATATAGCATATCTGAGATTAGAGTTGATTTCTACAGTCATTTTTCATCTGTTGTGGTTTTCCCCTAGTCATATAGAGATTTTCCTCGTAACATAATTGGTGACCATACTGGGGATAAACTCTTCTTTTCGATGTTTGGAGTGTTTTTCTCCTTTGATTTCTCTCGTTTATATTGAGTTCTTATCGTATGACTACTTGATAGCCTCTATTCATTATGATTCTGAGTTTTTTTAATCTTTCTCCTTAGTCAGACTGTTTTTTAACGCATATATGTGGCTTTTTATCTAACAGTCGCATACATACATGTGTTGTCCTTCTGCAAGAAGCATGTATACATGATTTTCTCCTGAACAGTCACGTACATCACCCTTTGTTGCTTGGTTGTTGGGATTGATGTTTGCTGGGTAAGTTTTGATGGCTGCTAAGTTTTCTTGGGTCTCTGTTATGACTATTAAGTGTCTGTGGAATGATAGGAAACCTTTCTTTGGTTGAATTTTTGGGCGGTGCCTTTCTCATCATCCTTTTCATTTGATTTTCCTTGCATCTTGGGTTGGTTTTTTGCTTCTTGATATCTTACTTGGTTTTTCTCTGTTTACATACAGTAGAGTATTTTGTATCAAGTTTCTTTTTTCAGTCCTTGCATTTTCATTCTTTTATATTGAAAATACAAAAAATTTAGGCATTTTACATTGATGGCATTTGATCTTTTGGGTTCTTATCATTGACCTTAGTACATGTAATGAAATATTGTATTTTATTTGGAATTGCATTGTAAATTGCATTTTGAAAAGCATATAATTTATTGGGAATTAAAGTTAGGACTTAGCATTGTATTCATATTCATTTATTTTACTTGTTGAGTCATAAAATCATTAGTTTCATGACCACACGTTTTTTGAGTAAGCAAGGCCACTAAAAGTAACACTATAATTTAAAATTGATTAGAAACAATTTTATTTTCTAGGGTGCACAAACTAGATTAGGATTTAGAGCCTTGGAATACGATCTTGTGAGTAAAATTCTCCAAGGCTATTAAATCAACATATGTGTCTGACAAAGCGAGTGGAGAAATCCATTATATAATTGGTAATATCGGGAGGATCCTCTTACACAAGAGTTAAGCATGAGGTCACGTGAGGTTTTTTGAAGGGATATCCCCCCGATACCTTCTTAGCGTCAGATATATTTATGGGGATCTATTCGTATATGGGGATCTTTTTAGTACCTTTACCTCTGTGAGAGGCGGTGCTTTCGAGGTTTTGGGCTTTGTTACCCTGCCCATATGGTGAACCTGACTTATGACTATTCGCTTGTGCATCAGTTATATCCTGTTTTATTAGTTTCTTGACTTATGTACCACATAGGTTACTTGCAGGGGTTATTCTGCAAGTACCCTGAGTTAGATAAGGGTCGGACAACAGACAACCTTCATGGAGGATTACCTCTCCGGGGGGATCTGATCGGTTGGTTGTTAAGCCCACGAGAGCCTTTATAACTAATTCTGATACCTTTGATATTTAGCAGGGAGTCTCATGCCCCTCTTGGGTGAGACATACCTACTTTAGAGAGGTATGCCCCTGTTCATCCTAATGTCTGCACCTGACTGCTAAAGGGAAAAGCTAGGCCACCTCAAGTTTTCGAATAATTATTCTTTGATAATTTGATTTTGTTGGTCAGCTCAAGGATGGGTTTTCAAAGATGGTAATCTGGTTGGAGAGGCCACACAGTATAAACGTAGGTTCTCCTTTGCTAATGGTATGGATATTAATGAACAGTTTAGGATATGAAAAGACAAACACAGGAAACGACAAGCAATGCAATGAATCACTTGCAATGTGAGAATAAAGACTTAAAATAATATCTTAAGACTTATACAAATATCTAAATGCAAATCATTCAACAGGTTGCCAAATAGTAGATATTTCGCTAAACAATAGATGTATAACACATTGTAGAATCAACAAAAAGATGTACTAAAACAATGGCTGAAAGAATAAGGAAATGTACATTGCACACATAACAAAATTTCCATTCAAGACAAGATTAAACACATACAAATTTGAGTAAGAGAACAAAACTATCATCAACCTATATTCACTAGGTAGAGAACTTTACAGTCAACTGCGTAGGTCGAACCCTTCTGTTGCTTCTATTCTTCTCCAAAATCTGAACCCCTAAAACATACAAAAGTTGCCTATTTATCAGAGTTGCAAAGGCACTCGTCCATCTGGGACTGAGGATTCACTCTGTGTTCCCAGTTGTAAATAACTTATTAACTTAAGTATGACACTACTAGAGTGCAGTGATGCATACTTCAAAATTAACTTAATTAAAAGGGATGTGATTCATATCAACCACAAATGACTGCTTATTATGCATTAACTTGAAATGTCTCAACTTAAATAAAAAAAAAATGTTGGTGATGGTAAACCAGACTGATGCATAAGCTGAATCGCACTGAGCCTTTGACAAAAACTGATTTAGAGTGATAGAGGTGAGTGATGTGTCTAGCATTGGCATGCATGCATTTTGTTTGAGACCACTAGAAATGAATGGATGTGTTGACAGTTCCTTCTTGAGCTATACCATGATTTTCAATCTCGGAATTATTCTAGGAGATTAACATTTGCGCATCTTTTATTCCCGAAATGAATGTGATGCGTTGATTAGTTTTTCAAATATGCGATCTGAGGGACCCTCCTACCTTAGCGCCCCTGCTAAATTTTTCTTAGTCTTCCATTTTTAGACTTCCTCTAACTGTATTTAGTGATGGTGCCAATTCAGAATTTTGGGACTTCGGAAGTTTGTCCCTTCGGCGATTTCATCCTATGCTAAGTTGAAAAACAACTTCTGAGGTGGTAGGGCCCGAAGTGACATGGTGTTATGATGTCATATGATGTCACGACTGATGAAATGTCACATAAGGTGAGTGGCACGTGTCACTAAAAAATGAGCAGATGATGGGACCCAAATGACCAGAAATGAGTGCCACATGTCAGGTCCATATGGAAGCCACGTATCAATGCCAGATGGTTTCCACATGTCTTGACGGATGAGTGTCATGTGCTTCGACGCTTTGGTCTTCGGGAGTTTTGGATTGTGAAGCATGAATATCTCATGAAGTAGTACGAGCCCAAAGTGATGTGTCTCAAAAGGAGACTGTCATGTGCTTCGACACTTTGGGCTTCGAGAGTTTTGGATTTTGAAGCATGAATATCTCCCAAGGTAGTACGATCTAGAAGTGACATGTCTCAAAAGGAGAGTGACACATGTCACTCACAATTGAGAAGATGTCATGCCCCATGGTGCCTAAAATGAATTCCACATGTCAACACCATATGCAAGCCAAATGTGAGTGCCATATGGATGCCACATGCCTTGACAGATGAGTGTTGTGTTCTTCATCACTTTGGGATTTGGGGACCCACTGCTTCAGAGCTTCGGAGGCTTCAGAACTTTGACGTCTAGACACTTCAGAAGATTTGAACCCCATGGAGTCATTCCTATTAAACCCCATGCAAGTTTGAGACTTTGAATGCACGAGATACATTGATCTGCATCGAATGTTGGATCTCCACCATTGAATATTTGACCTGTCTATTTGGCTTAAATTCTAAGCCCGAAATGGACTGCTTTGATTTGCTGTCATTTTCTACAGAAGCTTACAAAGATTACAAAGGAATTGTTGGACCTAGATGTCCCATGCGCACAAAAAAGACTGGTTAGATTTTCTACATGCTCAATCAATGGAAACTATGATGACAAGTATTTCAAACTCAAACCAGAACATGAAATCAAACTTCAAGAAAGAGAAAAAATATGTTGCAAAATAAGTAAAGACGAGCAGGGGAAATGAATATGAATGATTTAATAATGGAGAATAACCTAAGCAAGCAACCACAAAACTCAGAATTGATGGATGTATAGGTTAAAGGAGGGAAAAGGGAAGGGGCATAGACCTAGGTTACAACATTGGCTCCAACAGGGTATAGAACTTCCCGGTGAGGTTCTAAGAACAGTAGACTAGGTGCCTTCACTTTCAGAACCTCTCTCCCAATGGTTGTAACTTACCTATGTTTATGTTTGTCGGAAATGTATCTTTTCCATTATTTCTCAACCATGTATCTATGAAGTTCGAAACAGTAACTACAATCAAGTGCCTTTGTTGGGATATGGAGTCTTTATTCAATCTGAAACTTAAAACTGAAGCTACACCCCAGTGCCTTTGTTGGGCTATGGGGTCTTTATTCACACACAACTAACTAGTCAAATGCAAAAATAAAAGGAAAGAATCTATGGTACAAGAGAAGCCTTCCCTCATCCTTAAACAAAATAGTGTTTCGGGAAGTGCCCATTTACTGGGATTTCGAATATCTCTGCATCATATAGATTGTGCAAGATAAATGTGTTATTGTCCAGAACCTCAACCACCTTAAAAGGGCCAAACCAGAGGTTATTGAACTTATCATGCTTGGACTTGTCATCCCTTCTGACATCCCACCTCAAAACTAGTTCACCTTCTTGAAATATCTATTTCTTTGTTTTCTTCTCAAAGGATGAATTGATCTTGCTTTGGTATGCTTCAGTCTTCTGATCTAGTGCTTCTCTCTTTTTTTGAAGCTCTATAATCTGGAATATTCTACTTTGGATGTCATTTGGCTCCTCAATCTCTTCCTGTAAGAATGTTAGGACTAGTATACCAAGCTAGATGGGAAAGACAACGTCTACACCATAGAAAAGTTGAAATGGCAAGGTTTCCAAAGACTTCTTGGTGCTAATTATGTCGACCCACAAAGCATATTTGAGTTTAGATTCCCAGGATTTCTTGTTTTCGATCAACAACTTTTTGAATATCCTGATGAGAGTTTTGTTTGATGACTCTGCCATACCATTCCCCTGAGGGTAATAGGGTGTGGAATGTGTCAAGGAAATGTTATGACTTCCATAGAAGTCAAGCATGATTTTGGACTTAAATGCTTGGGAATTGTCTGTTATAATCTTTTTGGGGTAGCCGAATCTGGCAAAAATATTGGTTTCCAGGAAATTCATGATCACCTTGTCAGTGGCATTCCGGGTGGGCACAACCTTGATCCACTTCGTGAAATAGTCGGTGGCAGTGAGAATCCACTTGTGTTGCCCACTGGAGGGTGGATTTATCTCACCTATGAAGTCTAACCCCCATTGTTGAAATGGACCACTGGAAATGATAGGTTTAGGGGTAGTGATAGTAACTTATGTTTTTCTGCAAATTTCTGACATTCATTGTAGGCCCTAACAGTAACAAATACATCAGAGAAAAGGGTGGGCCAGTAGAACCCTTCCCTTAGGATATTGAGAGATGTGGCCTTCCAATGTTGGTGTCCTCCACATACTCCTATACAAATTTATATTGTGACTTGTTTGGCTTCATTTTCATCAAGGCATTTTAACAGGATGCCAGCAGGATCCCTCCAATACAAGTTCTAGTTTGAAATGCAGAATTTGATAGAATTCAATCTGAGAGACCTGGCCTTTGTCTTCTTCACATCTAGTGGACATTCAAGATGCTATATAAAATAAATGATGTTTTTATACAAAGGTGAAGAGGATTAATTTTCAAATACCTGCATGATGTCTTGTCCATGATGTATGATGGGTGCATCTGATTTGGTGAATATTTGATGTAATTATATCACCTTACGGTTTGATTTTGATAACAACTTGTCTATTCCTTGTCCCTTGATTAACTTGGTGGGTTTTATGTGCATGTCATACTCCAATAGTTTGACAATCCACTTCCCTCTTTTCCTCTCACTATCTAGCTGGACCAAAATCTCTTTGACACTGCTGCTAGGAACAAAGGTTGTTATGCTAGACTGTAACACATATACCCTGAAGGCCTTGAGAGCTTTGACCAGTGCATAAGCCTTCTTTTATAATATATCATACTTCATCTTAACATCTTGGAGTGATTTTCTAAAAAATGTTATGGGTTGTTCGTACCCTTCTCCATGAATGATCCAGGGGATCAAATTTTGCTCAAAATTCAAAGTGCTTAGAATCACTTCAAATCGAATGGGTGCATAGAAATCCTCGTCACGAACCCAACTCAATTTGAACAGGTTCAAATGGACATCGGATGAGTGAGATATCGCATTTTGTTCAATTTGCCAAACGGGCAAAAGTTTGTTGATTGTACAGTCCGTACAGTTGATGACGTGGTAGGGCCATACACTAACATGGCAGGGTCGTATGCTGACATGGTAGGTGCTGAGTTGGAAAGGTCGTATGCTGACGTGGAAGGTGCTGATTTGGCAGACAGTTGGTAGTCATGAGGTCAAATCACTTATCGACACATGGCACATTTTTTGACAAGTTGGATGGTGCCACGTGGCCCAGACATGGGCTGCCACATGGCACTATATTAAATATGGTTGTTAAAATTATATGGAGTTTGTGGGGATCGAACCCCGAACCTCCCCCCATGGTGGAGCACCTTCGCATGGTGTGGGTTACCAATAACCCACGCTTTGTTTCTTATTATATATATATGAATCCATTTATATTTAAATTTGAATTGTGGTATGGTTTGGGCGCGGTCCGGGCTGAGGCTTATCCCAAGCCCCCATTCATATGCGGTTAACCATGTGACCACACCAAATGATTTGTACACGTGTTTCAAACAGTTTCAAGCCCCGCGCGCACATGTCACGACCACATCTAACTTGGAACTTAGCCCTTTTGTGTGTGGGGGATGCGGTCATATGGCCCATGCGCTCAACGACTCTATGGTTAGGGGGGTAGGTTCCCTAACCATTCTACAGTTGCACGCATTTTGTGGTTATGTGCATGGTGTTGGGTTTAAGCACAAAAAAACGCGTAGAGGCTAGGTTGGACACACAGAGGTGCATTTTGGTGAACCAGAGACAACAAGTTTGAAGGGGAAACTTCCAGGAAGCCTATCTTCTTCAAATTTTGGCCAAATCAGGTGCCGAAAAAGCCCAGCTAGGGGTTTTTGGACGTTCTAAAGCCATTGGAGCCATCTATTTGTAATTTTGAGCATTTTAAAGCACATATTTTAGCACTTTGAGAAAATAATATAAAAGATCCATTGGAAGCTGGACCAGGAGATGTAGCCCAAGAGAGGGGTGAACTCCTTTATCATTTGTTGTGTTATGTGTTTACTGTTCATTGTTATTTGCTAGTTTTTATCTGCATCTTGAATGTGTAATTTTCTCTAAAATTTGTGTTTGCAAATTGATCCTTTTTCATAAGCACACTTAACTAAAACTTTGCAAATATTTCAAGAATACAAGCATTTATCATTTTTAGATCAATGAAGATGAAGAAATCTTTGGCATAGTCAGGGCTGGATAATATAGGGGCTTCAACTAAAGCCTGCTTGATCCTTTGGAATGTTGAATTTTACTCTACTAAACATTTTATCAAAACATCTTTCTTCAACATGTTGGTGATAGGCTTCAAGATTTCGACAAAGTTTGACACAAAGCACCTTAGGAAGTTTATCTTGTCAATGAAATACTGGATAGCCTTTTTATTTCTGGGGATTTTCATCTCTTGAATGGAATAAACTCACTTCAGATCAATTTTTATACCTCCTACTGATATGATGTGGCCCAGGAAATTTCCTTCTGGCATGGGAAAGTGGGACTTCCTAGGATTCATAGATATTTTGTATCTCCTGCATTTTCGGAAAAACTCCTCCAGATGTTGCAAATGTTCGTCATCAAACTTGGAGAAAATGGTGTTGTCATCCAAATATATTACCATACATTTGAATTTCCCCCCCATGAAAGATATGTCCATGGCCCTTTGAAAGGTGGCCCCTGCGTTCATCAGCCCAAAAGGCATCTTATCATACATGAATGTTCCCCATGGGGTGGTGAATGTTGTTTTTTCTTTGTCCTCTTCACACACAGCTATTTGGTTATAACGAGAGTATCCATCTAACAAGGAAATATTGTGGGAACCTACCACCCTCTGTAAAATATGATCCATCTTGAGGAGGGGTAATTGTCCTTTAGAGAACACTTGTTGAGATTTCGAAAATCAACACACAAGCATATCTCCCCATTTTTCTTCCTCACAGGTACCAAGTTAGCCACCTAGTTTGAGTACCTCAATGGTACAATAATCCTTTCATCCAACATCTGTTTGAGTTGTTTCTCGATTATGGACATCAACATGGGATTAAATTGTTGAATCATATGTTTGAATGGCTTGGATCCAACCTTCAAAGGGATCTTGTGATGGATGATGTCAATGTCAAATGTCTTTAAATCCTCATACAACCATGCAAAAGTATCAACAAATTTTTTTATGAGACTGACATACCTGTCATTTTGTTCTGCAGCTAATACTTTGGACAACTTAATGATCTTGGGATTCTCAGTGGTCCCAATATTGCAATCGGTTATATCTTTTTCTTGATTCTTCATGGTAGCTTCTCTAGAAACATCATTACTGTCAAACAACCTTTCCAATGGCACTAGTCCTCTTGGAATGTGATTGGTTTTCAACTCCACAATATCGTGGCCAACTATTGTCTTTAGTAGATGAGATGTTTGTTGATTTTCAAATTCATTATTTTCACCTTCTTGGATTTCTTGGTCAATTGAGATATTGGAGAATCCATCAATGGTGTGTAGAAATCTCTGCAACTCTAGATCATCACTAAATACTTTCCAGTGCTTTATGTTTTATGGTATGGTTGTTCTATGTCTGATTTCCACCTGATATTTAATATTTGGGCCAATGGGAGGTCTAAAATTGTTGGTAACTAAGGCCACATAATCTGCCTTATGATTCTTCTCTCTGGGAATGAAGGATATGTTAAATGCTAGAAAGAAATTGTCGATCAGGTCCCATACCTTGTTTTTGTATTGCTTGATCCTCTATTGTCTATCTTGATAGATGTTCTTAACTTGATTGATGATTAAATTAGAATCACCAAAAACTGCCAAATAGTCAAAGGCCATGTCTTTGGAAGCCCTCAATCCCAACACCAGATCTTCATATTCAACTATATTATTAGTAGTTTCAAACTCTAGCTTATAAGAGTGTGTTATTACCTCTTGTGAAGGGGAGATAAGGAGTATACCTGCCCCAGATCCTTCCTTCAATGAATATTCATCGAAATACATCTTCCATACTTTGTTTTGTTGATCTGTCAATGGCTAATATTTGCATTGGATGACTGATATTTCATGTTTTCCATCATTTAAATGAAAAACAAATGAGCCTATCTCACCCTCAACAACATAAATTGGGTGATTTCTTGGGTTATGATGGTGACTAACGATATAGGATAATCTTACCTTTTTGTATAGCCTCCTATGTTCCCCTCTGAACATAGGGATGGTGGTGTAAGTGAGGTCCATTTGTAATTATCCTCCAACCTTCTTAGCCCAAGTTCTAGATAATAGCATACCAAACTTTGATGGAAATGTCAGCCACAACAATGTCCATTACTACACTCTTCATTGGTAATTGTGCCAAAGAAACCACCATATCTTTTATCATTCCCAGACATTTTACTTTCTTAGAATCAAAGGAGTACAAGTCATAACAACCTTGGGCATAATAGTGTGCGAGGCTCTTGAGTCCATTAGACAATTATGCAGGATCTCATCATGGAAATTTAAAGATATATAGAATGGTGGAGAAGCATCGGAGCCATCCTCAATGTGTGGACCTATAGTAATGGTTGGGTTCTCATCTTGCAGACTAATTACATCAGAAGATAAAATAGAAGTAGTTGGTTGTATAAATTTCATGATGGATTTTTTGGAAGGTTCATTCTTCATCAATTTTTTCAAAGGCACAACAGGGATATTGATCTTGCTCAACTCATGCTCTAGGCTGAAAGAGGTTGGTGGCCTATCAACTTCCTTTATTTCAGGGACTCCAGGTTTATATGGGGGAAGTTGTTGAGCTTTAGATGACATATGTTTACTTGGATTTGTCTTGGGAGGAACTTCAACATGTTTGTTTGGATCAGAGGTAGTGGTTCTGGGAGCCCCCGCTATAGGCCTCAAATCATATTTTTTCTCGGGTTGGCCTTGAATAAATCCCTCTTCCCTTATCTGATTATCAAACTGATTTGACATTTTTGTTACCTCATATTCTTGTTATCTTAAGTGACTAGTATAAAAATATGTTTCATTTAAAAGTACAACAACAATATCATCTACAACATTGTTGTCTACATCTATCTCCTCAATCTGATTGTCTTGGACATGAGGAGCTACCCTTTGATCGTAAACATTCCTCCTTTCTCTCTGCATTATCTGAGGGGCATCATTAGGCCTTCTAAACTGGTTTGGATTTCTATTTCCATCCCCTTGAAAATCTTTGTTTGGTTGTTTATATTCCCATTTATCTTATCTATTTCAAATGCCAGATCCTTCAAATATTTGGTCATTTCATCAATTTTGGGATCACACATGGCTGGGTTAGAGGAGGCAGGGGAATATTCTCTCTGTTTCTTCTTGTCTTTATCATATCTAGTCTTTAACCCATCTAATGCCAGGATATTGGATTCAACCTCAATGGTTTCTTCCTGCATGGACAACAAGGTGGTGGATCTTCTCTCCCTCAACAAAAGGGAGAAATTTTCATCAAATGCATTGGCATAAGTAATCTTGGCAGAGGATTCAATTGGTTTGATCTCATCTAGGATTATACCATACATCTTATTGAATCTCTTGATGAAGTCCGAAATATTAGATTCACCATTCTTTCCTTTTAGAGCCCCAAACACAGTGATGTAGTAGAGATAATATCTCCTATCTCCCCATTGATTTATGAAAGCTTCCTATAACGCATCAATATCTATGATGGAGGCTGGAGGAAGATCCCATAACCATTTCCTTACTTCCCCATCCATAATCTTCATAAACAACCTCATCCACACATCTGCATAGTCAATGCTAAAGTTGTCTGCAAAACTGTAGAAGGATACTAGATGTTCTTCATCTATGACATCACCTTCCCCATCATATCTTGGTAAATATTTCATGTAATCTATGGTTGGGAGTGCATGCAATCCTACAAGTAGAACTAGGGGTGCATATCTTGCAACAATTATGGCATTCATCCTGTCAGCGACCATTACTTGGGCAATAGGAATATGAAGATTTATGGGACCTACATGGGTGGATGTTGAACTAGATGATGAAGTGGAGTTAGGAGTTGAATATGTATGAGGTTCCTTGGAATTTTGATTCTCAGGGATACCAAATTATAACTATTTGCTATGATGAAGAGAAGTAGACTCTTTGGGCGCATCTTTACCCTTGAGGGAGGAGGTATATCTCTGAGCTACGGTGGATTTTCTTAGTTTCCTTTTTGTCTCAGAGACTACTGTGTCCTTCTCAAGGTTAGGGTGAGCCTTGGTGTCTTTGATGTGTTCAGATTTGGATCTTTTGAGTCCTTTTATAGGCACCAATATTTCTTTTGTAAATTATACTCATAGGTGAAATATGGAGGTTTGTCTGTGGTTGATTTTTGCTTACTGTCAAAGGTCAGAGCTAGTCAATGTCGTTTTCCCAGGGACATATATTTTTTTACTATGTTCCCCGACAACAGTGCAAAAATATGTTGGTCCTAAAGTCTTAATATCACTACTAAAGGGAAAGGCTATGCCACCTCAAGTTTTGGAATGATTATTCTTTGATAATTTGATTTTGTTGGTCATCTCAAGGATGGGTTTTCAAAGATGGTAATCTAGTTGAACATGCCACACAGTATAAAAGTATGTTCTCCTTTTCTAATGGTATGGATATTAATGAACAGTTGGGGATATAAAAATACAAACACAAGAAACAACAACAAGCAATGCAATGAATCACTTACTATGTGAGAATAAAGACTTAAAATAATTTCTTAATACTTAGAAAAATATCTAAATGCAAATCATTCAACAGGCTTCCGAATAGTAGATATTTTGATAAACAATAGTTGTATAACAGGTTGCAAAATCAACAAAAATATGTACTAAAACAATGGCTGAAAGAATAAGGAAATGTACATTGCACACATCAAAAAATTTGCATTCAAGACAAGATTAAACACATACAAATTTGAGTAATATAACAAAACTATCATCAGCATAAATTCACTAGGTAGAGAACTTTACATTCAACTACACAGGTCCAACCCTTCTGCTTCTTCTATTCTTCTGCAAAAATGGAACCCCTAAAACATACAAAAACTGCCTATTTATCAGAGTTGCAAAAGCTCTCGTCCATCTGGGACTAAGGTGTCACTCTGTGTTCCCAGTTGTAAACAACTTATTAACTTAACTATGACATTGTTGAAGATCAGTGATCCATACTTCAAACTTAACTTAATTAAAAGGGGCTTGATTCATATTAAACAAAAATGACCACTTATTATGCATTAACTTGAAATGTCTCAACTTAAATAGCTGAATATTATTGTTGATGGTAAAATAGACTGATGCATAAGTTGAATCACACTAAGCCTTTGAAATAAACTAATTCAGAGTGACAAAGGTGAGTGAAGTGTTGAGAATTAGCATTCCTGTGTGTTGTTTGAGACCACTGGAAATGATTGAATGTGTTGACAACTCCTTATTGATACATACCATGATTTTCAATCTCAGAACTGTTCTAGGAGATTAACATTCAAGCGTCTTTTATTCTTGAAATGAATGTGAGCCGCCGATTAGTTTTTCAAATCTATGATCTGAGGGAATCTGCTACCTTAGTGACCCTACTNTTAGTCTACCAGTTTTAGACTTCCTTTAACCCTATTAAGTGATGGTGCCAATTTGGAATTTTGGGACTTTGGAAGTTCGGCCCTTTGGCGATTTCGGCCTATGCTGAGTTGAAAAAAATATCCTGAGGTGGTAGGGCCCGAAGTGACGTGGTGTTCTGGTTTCATATGAAGTCACGGCTTCTGATGTGTCACATAAGGAGAGTGACACGTGTCACTCAAAAATGAGAAAATGATGGAACCCAAATGACCATAAATGAGTGCCACGTGTGAGGGCCAGATGGAAGCCACATGTCAGTGCCAGATGGCTGCCACATGTATTGACAGATTAGTGTCACGTAATTCAACAGTTTGGGCTTTGAGAGTTTTGGATTTTGAAGCATGAAGATCTCCCGAAGTAGTATGGGCCTAAAGTGACATGTCTCATAAGGAGAGTGCCACGTTCTTTGACACTTTGAGCTTCGAGAATTTTGGATTGTGAAGCATGAACATATCTTGAAGTAGTACAGGCTTGAAGTGATGTGTCTTAGAAGGAGGGTGACATGTGTCACTCGAAATTGAGTAGATGTCATGCCCCAAGGTGCTTGAAATGAATGCCACATTTCAATTCCATATGGATGTCACATGTCAGCACTAGATGGCTTCCACATGTATTGACGGATGAGTGTCGCATGCTTCGACACTTTGGGCTTCAGGGACCTCCTGCTTCGGAGATCCGACACTTCATAGATTTGAAGGCTTGGAAACTTCGATGTCTGGACACTTCAGAAGATTTGAACCAATGGAAAGTTCAGATGCTCGAACGTCGAAGTCATAGATTCATTCCTGTTAAACCCTGTGTGAGTTTGAGATTCTAAATGCGCAAGAGATATTGATCTGCATCGACTGTTGGATCTCCACCATTGAAGATTTGACCTGTCTGTTTGTCTTAAATTCTAAGACCAAAATGGACTGCTTTGATTTGATGCCTTTTTCTGCGGAAGCTTACTGAGCTTACAAAGGACATGTTGGACCTAGATTTCCCATGCGCACACAAAATACTGGGTGGATATTTTGCATTCTCAATTAGTGGAAAATATGATGACAAGTATTTCAAGCTCAAACCATAACATGAAATCACCCTTCAAGAAAGTGAAAAAAGATGATGCAAAATAAGTAAAGACGAGTAGGGGCCATGAAGCTGAGTGATTAAATAATGGAGAATAAGATAAGAAAGCAACCACAAAACTCAGAATTGATGGATGTATAGGGTAAAGGAGGGAAAAGGGTAGGGGTGCAGTTCTAGGTTACAACAACCCCTTTCAACTACTTTATCCCGTTTGTGTGTATATTGGCCTTTTATTTTATTTTATTTTGGTGTGATCTTTGATTACTAGTTGGCCTTAGGATTTGTTTTTTTATCTCGAGTCTTGAGTCATCATGGAGCTAGGCCAACTTCCCCACATATCTCACTGCTTGTTACAACTACCACCACATTTTGAGTCTTTTCCTTCTAAAAGGCGTAAAGTTATCAAACGTGGTACACACACCTCCACTTATCAGACTTGTGATCCTACAAAGATGAGTATTGAATCGATTCAGAAAGATATTGGGAGTCCTTCAACTCCCATACCTACTATAGTTAATGGTACTCCTTTGACACCCTCAACTACAATGGTTGTAATGCTGGAGGTTCCTATCATCACTCTGGTTCATCCTATAGTGAATACTCAACCTATAGCCACAAACCTTTTTGGTTCCTGTTATCACACTAAGTTGCCTTGGGTCTTTAGCCCTTAGTTTTTTATTTTTATAAGCCTTTAGATTTTTTAAATTTTGATTTTCTTCTTATAGGTGTGATTTACTTAGGTCACCTTAATGAATAAAGGTTTAAGTCATGGCTCAAATTTTGATCCTCGTGTTGTTCCAGAGTCTGTACTTAAGGCTTGGAAGTATAGTGTCTAGGCATTCAAAAGTGAGTGAGGGATAAAGAAGGAAGAAAAGTCAACCTTCAGCAAGAGAAGCTACGGATGGTTTCTGGGTTGGCATTGTCTAGCTTCCAACTATTCCTGGATGTTTATATCTCGTTCAATCGCTGCCCATGAACGTTCGAGTTCAACCTAGGTAGTGGTTGTTTTAAGAATAGTATCAAAAATATTTAAGGCAATATGTGTTTGGTCTGATAGTCCGGGTTCGATATTACGTTGTCTTGTTACAGGGACAGTCATGGAGGAACATAATGATAAGAAAATATTAGGGGAAAATTAGGTGTTGTCTCAATTTCGGTCGTATAAAAGA
Organism: Picea sitchensis; assembly: GCA_010110895.2. NCBI lineage: Eukaryota > Viridiplantae > Streptophyta > Pinopsida > Pinales > Pinaceae > Picea > Picea sitchensis. The sequence continues at coordinate 23,835 of SNQJ01S0025370.1, forward strand.
GAGTTTACGGTTCCAGGAGTGAAAATAGGGTGCAAACCAAAGGCCCTTTCCCGTAACTGAGTTATATTTTAATAAAGATGTATGAGGTGGGAGAAAACATTAAGTTGTCTACCATGTAAGGCTTCTATCGAGGGAGAATCTCACTTATAAACAGAAGAAGAAAAATGTAAAGAAATAACCCGATGAAGCATAAAATATATATAGAATTCTAAAGTGTTGACTGGTCTTATACCTGTTGATAGCTGGTACAGAGGAAAAACAATGAACAATATAGAAAACCAGAACTCATTCACTATAGTAGAGGTTGTACTAAATTATAGCGAAGCATTCATCAGATACAAATATGAAATGAAATGAAAAATGAGATACGAGGAAACAAACTCATAACAAAGTTGTGACGGAATTGAGAATATTTGGATTTTCTTTATATTAACTCTCAAGATAAAAAACCTCTATTACAATTGAAACAAAAAGGTCCAGCCCTTTGTTCCTTCTTTCTATTGTATATTTATACAGATTTACATATGATGGAATCTCAATCGTTCTAGGATTTTCAGTTACAAAAAGAAGGAGATCAATCGTTTCATTTCCTTATCTCTGTCTTCATTTGGTACCAGAAGCTTGCCCTCTCGCATGCTCGGTACAAGTAACACATCTTTCCACTAGCCGAGATATCAACCTTGATGGTTCCGCTTGACAATTTGCCTCAAAAGAGTAACAATCTTGGTCTAATTGTGGCAACCATTCTTCCATCTGTCTGTCTATGATGTCAATGGTTCACAATTGCACACTTGGTTTAATCATACATTTATCTATTTGAACTATGTCTGCCATAGTTACTTGTGAGATCTCGGCCGAATCTCTTTCTTCTTATTCATTCAAATCAAGTGAGATTTTTTCTATATTCATTTGACTCAATGCCTTAGCATTACCTTCGCTATCAATACCTAACAGATTACTATATATAGAACCAAAATCCTCTTCTAAGGATTTCGTTACCTTCTTGTCTTCCAGCTTTCCTTCTGAGATACTGTGCTCCCATTATTTTAATAAAATATTTCCTCTGGTCTACTCTAAAATGGAAAACCTGTGAGTACTTCCCAATTCCCTGTTGTTTGTAGCTATTACAACCTCTTGAAAAGCGACCCGAGCTACTCCAACTTCTCTTTCTATGACAGATAAATTTTCCAAAACTTGATTAACAAGTAAGTAGTTGTCCTGAATTACCTCTACCTTGGTGAGTAAATTTCGCTGGGCTGCAGAAACTCTGCTCTGAATCTCCATCGCCTGGGATTGGAACATCTCGATGTTTATAACTTTACTTTTGGCGATTTCCACTCTAGCTTGTAGCTGTTCGATCAAATATTTTTGTTGTCCCGCTTGTATCTGACCATTCTTAACCACCAACTCTGCTTGTTCGAGCTTAGTTTTGAGCAGCTCTCTCTCACTTTTATCGGCTAACATTGCTTGTTCTATCCCTGTGCTCACTTGGTCCTTAGCAACCTCCTCTGTTGTGGCTAGTCTGACTTCTAGGGTTTTGATGAGGTGATTTTTTTTTCTTTAGCTGGTTTTTCAAACCCCCGACTGAAAATTGATTCGTTGTGGCATATGCCCCTAATGTCCCGGCTATTTCTGTCGTGGAATGTTCATTCTTCTTATCTTTCCCATCGATCAACACTTTGTACTTCTTGGCTGTTGATCCCCCTTCCTGATAGAATTCTCTCTTTACCACAACCTTTCTCTTCTTATCAAAGAAGAACTCATTTGGAGGGAGCTCTTCCATCCTTATAGGTTTCAATTCTTCATTTAAAATCCACCCTACATCTATGTTTCCATGAGTTGACTGCAAGGGAGTAATGGATGTGATGAGATCTCCGATTTGCTTAGCTGGTTGTTCTGAAGTAGTAACTGGAGTCTGCGCTTTCGACTGGTCAGGAGTCTTTATCTCTGTTTCCAGACTCCTAGTTTTCTCTTCCCCGTCCTGGTGTTTTTCTTGGCTGGGTGTCGCATCTTTGGAGCCTTCGGCTTCTTTTTGTTTCACCTTCATTGTACTCAGATTCTCACCCCGCAATACTACGGGAAGACAACTGCGTCGATGTTCTTGGAATTTTAGAACATCAGTCCTCTCTTCAGGTGCCAGGGTTTGTAGTCGAGCCAAAATATCAGCATAAGATCTTGCGCCTTGGAAAATGTCATCCGAGGGTGAATTTTTGTGTTCGAACCTTTTGAGTCCGCAACTGGCCAAATGATTACTTACGACCCTTTACGGATCGTGCTTCTTGAATTCAATAAGAACCAATTTTAGGTCTTCCAGGGCTGCTGCCTCAGCTTTAGCATGCCCAAAATCTAACAAAGAATATGAATTTAAATGAACAGGAAAAGGTGGCCATACCTTCTTTGAATATCCCTTAAGATCTTTGCTTATGCCACCGATTACGGTTTGTCTAGCAACCTCACGACAAGCTATCTTGTCGGGTATGAATAATGGTAATGCATGCAGGGGAACAGAAGCCCCAAAAACCCTGAGATATGAGAATTTTTCTTCTACATACCAGTCATCTATACTGCTCAATTTTGTCACTATACTGTCCGAGATCCTGGGTGGCGGGTGGCCGAAAATAGTGACATGCAGCGATACCATTACCCAGTTAAAGTTTTCATACACGAAATATGCCGCTTTGTTTTCCCACAATTTTGAATGGTAGACGTGGATGGGCTCGGCCTCTGATGGAGTCCAACTCCAGCTCATTAAGGGAAAGGGTGTTAGAAAACACACGGTGTCCATAATGTATGTGGACATAAAGAATGAAGCAATATTTTCGCTCTCCTTCTGTGCCCGATACTCTGTAACTCGACTGGTCAAGCTATCAAACAACATTTTCGCCCAATCGAAGGAACAGCCTTCGGCGACTTGATGTATTAGAGGCACCGATTAAAGAAATAAATGTGTGGTGTCCTCCCTCCCATATAATCTGCAGGTCATCATAGCTATATATTTGAACTGTGGTTCCAAGGAAGCTATTGAATATATACCATTACTGTCTGCCCTGAACTTCACAGGGTGTGAAACCCAATCTCTGATTAAACTGGACATAGTCTTCTCATATTGCACACATTCCTTCTATTTGAAGTTCTCCAAGAATTCAACATCGTATGTAAGGTCCGACACGGTAGGAAACTTGTACATAGCCTGCAGTTGTTCGGGTCTGAAAGTCCCGATGGTGACCTTCTATTCATTGATGATGGTTTTGGTTGGTATGTCCACATGGTCTAATTCCCACTAGACCATATCATAGTAAGGGAGCAGTCATGGTCTGGCCGCTACTTTATGCATTCTAGATTGGACAACGATCTTATATTTGGTGGTCAGGTCGTCTTTTTCATTGTCACTGGAACCATTAGAATAATCTACTAATTCGGCCTGTAGAACATCAGAAACAAACGACCAGGTCCTGACAGAGTCGACACTTCGAGGTGAAGTATCAACGACGTTGTCTGAACCTTGTCCTGAAACCTCAATGTTGGCTTTAGATGCTTTTTGCGGGGCCATGACAGGGGATCCTGCTTTAGCTCTTCTGCGATAAAAATATCTATACATACAGAAATTAGTTCGCTAAGAAAAGGTTTCTTTGCGTGATATAGAAATGAATTTTGTGATAACAAGTAACAGCACTATATATTCAAAAAACTCAGTAATTTTTAAGAATAGATCGGTCAAATCACGCTTAAATATAAATTTAGCAATAAAAACCCAATCTTTACTTGTTGATTCGCCTTGTTTCTAATTAATTCCATAAATTTTGGTGGTTCGAAATGTCAGTTGGCGTAAGGGAGAATTAAGACTACCTCGTAAATTGTGCATGCATCAAATCACGGGAAATACTGGCTTAGCTCAATTAATCAGGTTTTACCAATGTTAATTAATCTTTCGTTACTCGCTGCATCGAGAGTTTTCATTTTAACCTTTTGAACCTCTAAGACCCGAGATTGCGACAATTATTTTTGGTTAAAAATGTAATTATGATTAGGCGCTTGATTAATTACGTGATTATTTATATCGCAACTTCGCGACTCGGAGCTTCGAAGGTATAGCTTCTGGGAAGTTTGTATGCTGAGTTGCGAAATCGCGAAGATATGATTTAATTAAAATGGGGGATAAAAACAGATTAAGTGTTTAATTAATTACGTTTCTATCTTTATCATGACTTCGTGACTCGGGGCTTTGACATTGTATCTTTTTAAAGGAAAAAACTCTGAGTTGTGAATTCCCGACAGAGCTTAACCGCGGATAAGCCTTTTACCTTTATCATTAACGTGGGTTACTAAAACAAGAATCTCGTGGCTTCGACTATCAGGGTTACGATAGTAAGACTTTTGGAATTAGTAAACGTCGAGATGCGAAACCCTGACGACTTAACCATCATTTAGAAAAAATTTACTCTCGCTACTAACCTGGGTAAAACTTTAAAGTGATCTCACCGTTTCTCTCTTCGGGACTTGTGAACTAAGTGATCTATAACATCTGAGATACGAAATCCCGAGGTAACAAAAAGGGGAAAATCATTTGAACGAAAAGTAGAACTTGCCTTGAGAGTATGATAACCGTCGCTGTTCGCGTGATGAGACTTCAGATATTTTGGAACAAAAGAAGGAAAATACGAAAACCATCTTTCGATTTCGAGCATTAAGATATGAAACTTAAAACGGGGTAAAAAAAACAAAGGCGTCTCCAACACCTCACATAAAATTTTGGCCTAGGTTCATTTTCATGACTTGTGCTTTGATCCCCTTCATGATTTGACACTAAGTTCGATTCACTCCACGACCAGCTTGACTTAACATGTCACCCTCTTCACTCATGCCTCCATAGCCTTGCCATGTTGTTCCTTTGTCCTATGCTTACTGGTCAAATCATTTTTGAAAGGGAGCTCTGCCAACTCACTAGGAATTTCTGTAGCACACTCCTTGTCCTTCATCTTTTAACATGATTTGTGATTATTACACTGATGTCATCTCTTCCTTGCTTTTAGCACTGTGGTTAGTTAAAATATGCCTTCGAGGATTCATCTTTATAATATTTTCTAACGATTTTCAAATTTTAAAAAAGCTCAAACTCTGCGCTGTGAAAACTACCAATTCAGACCAGTTGGCAGTGGCACTACCAGATTAGATGGTGAGGTGGATTCAGAGGTCGATTTTCTCTTGATACTCTCCTAAGAGTTCACTAAAACTATGAGTTGTCATCATTCTCTTTGTATTCCATGATTTTCCCCCTCTGTATATCAATTTCAAGGATAAATTATTGCCCAACACTTTGGTAGCGATCGTGCCTGCATAACTGGAGAAGATCTTTTTCCTCGCTCTTTCCTATCATTTTTCCTTCCACTCAAACCTACAGTCACCATCACCTAGTTATAATTCTTAATAGATCTACTCACCATGCTCTCAATCTCTCATTTCCCAAGCAAGTTTCATCTCCTCTATGCACAGTGTGCTACCCAGAAATGCTACTGAAATGACGTTGCCTTTTTTCCCCTGCCTCCTCTACCTTTTGAATTGGACTATTTTCGACCCAGTTTTCAAAGAAAATTGTAGTGATCTCCTTCTTCACATTATTATCCCTCAGCTTTTACGATTTATGAAAATAAAAGGGGGGGAAAGTCACAACCATTGTTTCCTAAGCTAGCAACCAGTTCAGTTAGGGGAGATTCCTGGAAAGGGGCAACCACTATTCAATGTCTCTTATTGAAGTCTGACTCTTTGTTTCTTGGACATCACTACACCATAGTTTTTAAACCTTTCATCTTAAACTATGAAGACTCCTTAGAAGAATAAGTCGCACAAGGGAGGTACTGTGGTGAGAACTGAGCCTACAGACATGCATTTATTCGAGGCAGATCCCATGGTTAGAGAATTTTTTCAAAGGGTGTGCTACCTCACTTTCTGCCAAAATATGCAGAGGGGTCATCCTGAGGTGGCAAGGAAATTTTCCTTACAGTTTGATGGCCTGAAGACTAAGGTAGGGGACCTAGAATTTGAGGTGTCTGAGACCTATATTTTAGCAGCTATAGGGATCCCTATCATTGGAGAGAATTGGTTTAAATCCATGGCCTTGGATGCATCCTTTTCCAAATACTTCCTAAATATTGAATATCAAACTGACAATTTATCCAAAGGGGTACCAATAATTCATCTGGTTGGAGAGTTTGATAAAATGTTGAGGATCATTCAAAGGTACTTCACATGTGAGGGGAGGTTAAATACACTATACCAGTACCATATAAGGCTTTTGCTGCATTTTCCTAGAAAATTTGAAATGAAAATTCCCTTTTATTTGTTGAGAAGCATAGGTAAAATGTCAGATAGGGTTCAATCCAAATCAAAGGTTGTGTATTCTATCATTTCTCATTCTGGGTTGATTAGAATGTTGGTTTCTGAAGAGATGAGAAAGAGGAACATATCATGGGAACACTTCATTGCTACTGCTCACATGAAATTAGACATAGAAGCTACTCCTCAGTCACAGATACCGAGCCCTTTTCCATCCACCAGTGTTGCTCCAACAGGAGTCAACAATAAAAGAAAGAGTAAGGCCCCATGTTCAAGATCAAGAAGCCATTTAGGAAGTTGGAAGAAATGAGGAGGAGGCCTACCATTATCCACATAGAGACCTTTAACCCCTTTCTGCATGAGAACTAGAAGAGGTGGCTTCCTCTACTAAATCCATAGCCAAGAAAGGAAGGAAACTACACTTCTCTTCATCTCCTTCAACAGCTAGCACCAAGATCAAAAGGCCTTTCACAAGGGAATCACCTCTCAAAGGGGAAGTTGAAGAATAGGTCCTAACAATGGTCTCCATTCTAAAGGAGAAGAAAGATAAGCACAAAGGCATTGAGAATCTTGTTGTGATAAAAGAACTAATCCCTATGTAGTAGGAAGATGAAGCCATAAAAAATCTTGTTGAGACTATCCACATCACCAATCCACCTAGCAACTAGACCTTCAAAATATTAATTAAACAACTTAGGGAAGCTAGAAAGGAGGTGGCTCGTCTGAAATCTGAAGCCCTATATGAAAGAATTAAGATGAAAGAACTCATGGATGTTTACAACCACACTCTTGACTTATCAAGATTTATAGCAAGAATATCCCATCCTCTTCAACAGATACTTTCAGTCTCAGAACAGAAAGCTCAAAACAGAGTTGCAACATTTCCGAGATGAGATGGCTCAAATAAACTTGAATGTATTAGTTGAAGCTACTATTGAAAAAGAGAAGCCAACTGCCAAGGAAAGCATAGCTCCATTGAAGAAGCCTGTTACTTCTAAAGGGAAGCATGATATTGTGCCAAAGGGAAGTCCTCCTTCCACGAGAAGGAGTGTCAGGTTGATGAAGTAACTAATGAAAGGTGAGCTCCATTTTTTAGAATTATGGCCCCTTTTTGCAAGGATAAGTAATTGAGGAAATACTACCTCTGCCACCTAAATAGGCTATACATGATTCTAATGCATAATGCTGAGAGTTTTTGGTGTTCTGAAAAGAGTTAATATCTTCAACAGTAGTAGCACAGAGATTCTGTAGTGCTATGGCGCTACATAATTGTATAATTTTCATGTTCTATCAGTGTTCTACCTATAAAGCTGCCTAATCTCCTAAGACTAGTGTAGAGATGGAGCTGCTAAATACCTGGGGGTGCTACCAAATCTGTCAATGTTGAAGTGATGGTCCTGGGAATTATGATGGCACTACCAAATTTCATGCAGACACACATGTGGGCACTATCAAAATTTTAACAGAGAGTGAATTACACAGGCGGGCGCTACCGAAATTTTGATAGAGGCACACATGCTTGGATCTACCCATTCAACATGCCTATTTTGGAGGTTGCGCTACGGAATCACAGGGAATTTGGTAAAAGTGATACAAAAGCTCGCTACCCAGAGCACTACCAAATGATGCTACCAGTAGGTACCAGGAATCAAGGTGGCTTGAATTATCATCTTTGTGAATGACTGATGATGTGGAGAATGTAAAAGATAGCCACTAACATCATGATGACCATTATAAGCCTATGACAGACACTTGGCATGTAGGGAGATGCACATCAAAGAAGATCAAGTCAGTTCAAAGTTGGTTGGATCAATCGCTAACATTTTCCCTTTTTTATAACATAATTGTTAGTTTAAGATGTTAGATGAAATAACTACTTGGATATTTTCATGGGAGGAAGACCAACTCGCACCTCCAGCTATTGCCTTCCCTTTTTTATAAATAGATAGTCTAAATTCTTTAGTAGGTTCGAATGGCTGAGCTAGGATCCCTTATATTTTAATATTTTGATGAAGCTACTGATTAACTCGTTATGTACTTGATTTGAGACTTTATGATTAATCTAATTCAACTTTCTTATTCCAAATTATTTGCCTCTGATTCTGAAATATTCATGCTTGAATGATTCACATGAAATGTTGTGGTGATATTATGATGAGTGTTTGATTATAGTATTATTATGATGTTCTTCATTTTCCTTAAACTTTGAATTCAAAAAGATCTTGTGCTTGAGTTTTTCTTCCTTACGCTGCTTGAAGACCTAATGTCCATAGCAGACCTCTACATTTTCCTCACCAAAGGTTTCCCTCTATTCACTTTTACTCCCACTTACTGGCTGAAGTTAATCAAGACCTCAATTGCATGTGCATGCTAACCCATATTTCTGAGTTAGAACATTGTTATATTGAGTCTTGTCCATTTGAACTCTTTAAACTCATTTACATTTATACATAACCTGATGGGTACTGGGCTTACCTTCTATGCAATCTAAGTGTGATTCCTAGTGCTAACAGGTCACTTGGCCACTCGCCGGGTTACAATATTCAATACATCCCTATGGCCTCTATCCCTTTTTCTTATGCTATGTTGAATTTCACATCACAATTTTCATCCTCCATCCCAATGTCTAGTCCAAGTACTAGTGATCCAGATGGATCTCGATTGCCATCCACCTTTTCCATTGAATCACCATTTTGAGCCTATGGTTTTGATAAAACCATCATATTCACACTTTTGATGGGGAATGCAATGTAATGTAATCTTCATTTGTTAATTTTAGACATCATGTAATGATTTCCTAGTGGTCTTATGCACATGCCTACACCATAGTGTTAATGCACCAGATCCCATTAGAAATCCATAGTTAAGCACACTTAGGCTAGATTAGTACTGGGATGGGTGACTGCCCGAGAAGTCCTAGTGTTTTACATGCCTATGGAATTTTATAAGCATAGTCCAATTTATCCCACATGCATCATGGGAATTGTTCTCCTCTCACTCTCTCATATATAATTAAGGTGAAGGAGGCCCTTTAAGCATGCAATGGAGTGTGATGTAAAGTTTGTTGTGAATGAAGCATAGACAACATATATTTATTTTCAGATATAGGTTTCCCCATTCTTCCAGTTTGTGTTCTACAATGTTTTTTTTTTCTCTTGTTCATTAATAGAAGTTGTTTTTCATTATATTTTTGTGTTCTCCACATTATCTTTGTGTATTTCCTTGTTATATATTAGTTATATTCTTGTCTTCATGTTGTTCTTAAAATAATATGGATCAGTGGTATAAGAGAAGTCTTCTCCTTGTCATTTCTCATAGCATGTCCCCAATGAGGTCATGGTATATTTATTTGGGTCTCCAGCTAGTTTCGCTTGACGAAAACCACTCTTACTAGCCCAAGTGACCTCCCATGGCAGAAGAAAATATAGATGACAGAGCAGGATATCCTTTCAACACGTTGCTCGAGGAATCCCTTGTGCAACAAAGGAACGAGATGATGGACAACTTCACTTAGATCCTTCAAAGACTACCGATGGAAACAACTGAGGCATCTTCGACAAGCAACCATTTCACAAGTGCGATGCCCTTCAAGGTACAAGTCAATTTTGATATCCCCTTATTTAAAGGCCAAATAGATGTATATGTTATAGAAAAATTGTTGAATATACTAGAAGGTTATTACTCTGTCCAAAAAAAATTCGATAGTGAAAAGATCACCTTCACGCTCCTTAAATTACTTCCCCATGCCAGAGATTGATGGGAAGGTTGCTGGGTTTGTACACCATAGATGAATCTACACTATTTGGGAGAGAACCCACTTGGGCAGCCTTTGTAGATGCCCTGAAGGAGGAGTTCTACCCTGTCAAAAACTATGATGATCAATACATGAGATGGACAACTCTACGTCAAAAAAGAGACCATATGGTGTCGGATTAAACCAACATCTTTCATACCTTGAACTCAAATATGGGTATCAAATACTTCGAGTGGCACCTGGTTTTGAAGTATCACAATGGTCTACATAGGTACATCCAAACAGAGATGGATTTCTTGGACATCTCCTCACTGGGAACTGCTTATCGATATGCAGTCAAAATTGAGCAGAAATTAAAGCAACAAAGTAAGTGGGAGAAGCATGGAAAGAGCAAGGAAGGCCAACCTCAAGAGAGCCAGTCCCATATGAAGGAAAATAAGGGTAACGGGAATTCTAAGAAAGACACTGGAAAGTGGTGTGAGTTCCACAACAACCCTTGGCACAACACTGATGAATGTCGCTCAATACAATCATTGGTGGTTGAGCTCAAAGACAAAGAGTTAAACTCCAACTTGGACCGTGATTTTGAAAATAATAAAATGAGACAAATCGTTGATTCAAAACCCACTACTAATGTCACAACTACAAAAATACAACTAGAAGAGGATCCCGAGGAGGGGGAGAGACTCTTCCATTCACAAATGTGGGTGAAGGGGACCCCACTGCATTTTATTGTTGATAGTGGAAGACAAAAGAAAATCATATCAATAGAGGTTGTAAAGCAGTTGGATTTTCCAACAACACCACACCCGCGGCCATACAACATTGGGTGGCTTCACCAAGGTCAATATATTTGTGTCAGTCAACAGTGTCGCATGTCCTACGACATCAAGCCCTTCAAGGATGAGGTATTGTGTGATGTTGCCCCATTGGAAGTCTGTGATGTTCTATTATTCCAACCATATATGTAGAGGCATCATGATATTTATGAGTCTCGACCCTGTAGCATGATTTTTACTCTGGGGGGTTAGCTATATAGGATACCATAGGTAGTTCCAACTATTTTCCCACCAAACAAATGCCACAAAGTAATCTCTCATATTGCAAAGTTTATCCTCTTCACAATCTGATCAGAAGGTGAAAAAAGGACGTTGCAACCATTATAGCCTCATCCCAAGACCGTTTTATCCAACATAAGCAGATCAACAAGATTGTAGAAGAGTCCCAAGATGTTCTTGTTGAACCTATGGGGGTGCCTCCCAACTTCCCAATCAAGAAAGGTTATAACATAACTCTTCATACTCTTCATGTTGGATCTTCACCAAAAGATTCCTCCCACACTCAGGTGGATCATGCAGCTATATTGGTTGAACAGATCCAATCCTTCCAGCAACAAGTTCATGACAACATTGAACAAGCTAAGGAGGACAACTTATTCAACAAGGCAAGCAACACACCAAGCTTTAGATTTAGCAGAAGTGTCCCCATCTCCCTTGGGAACTTGACACAATGGGGACCATTTCTTCCTAAGGGGAGAGGAATTATCCAGATGGATCTCGGTGGCCATCCACCTTTTCCATTGAATCACCATTTTGAGCCTGTGGTTTTTATAAAACATGATATTCACTCTTTTGATGGGGAATGAAATGTAATGTCATATTCACTTGTTAATTATAGACATCATGTAATTATTTCCTATTGGTCATATGTACATGCCTACACCATAGTGTTAATGCATAAGATCCCATTAGAACTCCACAATTAGGCACGCTCGGGCTAGAGTAGTACTGGGATGGGTGACTGCCCGAGAAGTCCTAGTGTTTTACATGCCTATGGAATTTTATAAACTTAGTCCAATTTGTCCCACATGCATCATGGGAATTGTTCTCCTCTCACTCTCTCATATATAATTGAGGTGAAGGAGGCCCTTTAAGCATGCAATGGAGTGTGATGTAAACCTTGTTACGAATGAAGTGTACCCAACATCTCTTTGTTTTCAGAGATAGGCTACCCCATTCTGTTAGTTTTTTTTCTACAATGTTTTTTTCTCTTGTTCATTAATAGAAGTTGGTTTTCATTATATTTTTGTGTTCTCTGCATTATCTCTATGTATTTCCTTGTTATATATCGGTTATATTCTTGTCTTCATGTCGTTCTTAAAATAATGTGGATCAAATAGTATTGGAATTGGGGGCACTACTCCTCCAGATATTCCATTTTTGTTTGACGAAACTCATGTCCCACAAACGAATCCTACAATTGGAGGCTTTCCTCCTTTTAACCCCAGGTCTAATCTTGTTCCTAATGCTTCTGGATGGAGTAACCAAGATAGAAGAAAAGATATTGCTTACAGTCCATCCTTTAAACCTACCCCCTATGTACCAATTATGAACAACACGTTTGGCATGATGAATCCACCTTTATCCTCTGGATTTACACCCAGAGGAGGTCATCTTCACACCTTGGGAAACCCCCAACCTGGAGCTACTCCAGATGGGGGTAGTTTTTACAATCCTCATCATAACATTCCTACTAGAATGGTGCCCAACCAACCCCTCATGAATTAGTCTGGAAGAGAGTCTTACAATCCCAGACAGGGCCATGGTGCTTACCATAACCTTGTATAGTCTATTATTCCCCAACAACAATCTTTCGAGGGAGCTTGGGGCCAGATGTCACAACCCCATCTCCCTTTTCTGGCCACGCTCAATCTTCCATAATTTTCTAAGTTAATGAATGATCCTGTGTGTCATGATCCGACATGGCGCCCCATCCCCAACAAGCTTCCTTCAGATATTCCAAAATTAGAAGGTAAGAATGGAGAGGATCCTGGTGATCACGTCACTACTTTTCACCTTTGGTGCTGTTCGAATTCCCTTAATGATGATTCTATTTAGTTAATATTGTTTCAACGCACCCTTATAGGGGTCACCATGAAATGATATATCGAGCTACCTAGGGGGACATTCAAAACCTTTAGTCAGATGGTCTTAGTCTTCCTCAACCACTTCCAATTATCGGTTCATTACGATGTTCGCTTAGAAATTCTGTCGACCTTACGTTAGGAAAAAGCCACTCATATCTCAAATCACATCCAGGATTGGTGTAGACAAAAGAGGTTGATCAAGACCTGCATACCCCCATAATTCCTTCTAGAGTGGTTCCTCAAGTATCTACTTCCTTATATTTTGAAGGATGTTTCGACATCCGAGGTTACATCTCAAGAAGAAGCGATTTTTAAAGCCCAACAGTTAGATCTTATATATGCTCAGTATGGGATGTTATACGATATTCTTCCAGATGCACCAAGGTCAAACTATGACCCTAGACAAAATCTCGAGCCTCATGATGATGACATTATAAGCTCTGCCAATGTGAAATCTGCAAACTTGGTGACAAGCCATTTGAAAGAGTTTTCTCTAAACCAGTCTGTAGGAGGGTCAAATTCATTTGTGTCCTCCAATCCCACTTAGTCGGCAGATGTACATTCTTTGCAATTGTTAACCAGGCTGAATAGTAACAAAAAACTACGAGGGAATAAAAAGAAAGGACATAATAATAATCATAGGGGTGGGAAGAATAGTAATAAACCCAAGGACAATGGTAATAATGAGAAGTCGAATAATAATGTTGGTGAGGGAAAGAAAGAAAGGAAGAATGTGAAGTTTCCCTGTAATCTATGTACAAATGATCACCTTACTCATTATGACCCAAATTTTAGATGATGTGAAGCTTTTAGCTCCACCACCTGCCATGCTAACTAATCATTTTCCACATAATCAACACATGGCCTCGAGCTCTCTGAATGCCGAAAATGCAGCAAGTGGGAGTCAAAACCCACCGATGCAAGACGGTGACTGTTTATGCATCAATATGGTTAAATATGAGTTTAATGTAGCCACTTGGTCTTGCAATTACATTTCTCCATAGACTGTACCTGGTCTAGAGTCTCCCCCTCCTCCAGAGACTCCCTTGCAGATCGAAAAACTTGAGCCCTCGCCTCATATTTTGAAAGGAGTACTTAAGCACTCTACCCACAATCCTAATGTTAGAGCCACCCATAATTACTCTATTGTTGAGGACCTGGTTCAATCCCCTTGTGCGATGCCAGCTCTGGAGGTACTCCAGACGTGTCCTTCACATATGAATTCCTTGTTATCTGCGTTAGGAGCTCTAGATCCTTGTGGCTCAAAAGTTATTAAGTTCGACATCACAGATGTAAAGCCTCGCTTGCCTTACCATGTGGCATTCCAAATCCACATGGGTTACTCAAAATATACAATCAAATGTACTATTGTTGATGAAGGCACTGCAACATGTGTGATGTCCTTGGTCTATTGGAAAGCCCTTGGCTCTCTAACCCTTTCTCAGTATCCGACCATGTTGACTTCTTTTGATGGTCATTCCTTCTGCCCTCACGATATTCTTTCTGCCTTTCTGTTCCAGTTAGGTGGAAAAACAGTGTAGGTGGATGTCGAGGTGGTTGATGCACCCCTCAACTATAACTTGTTACTAGGATGCAACTGGACTTATGCTATGACTACAATCGTATCATCCATCTTCCACACTCTTTTTTTTCCTCACGATGGGAAGATCATAATGATCGACCAATTATCCATTGTGGATGCTAGCCCCAATGAATTTGTTGGACTGTTGATCCCCGTGATCAATAATTCTCAACCGACAATTGAGAATATCAGTGTTAGAATGTATTCATCTCTTATGGGTACCTTCAACTTTATGGCACCAGTTCACCATATATACACCATGTCCAGTAGGACCATTTTGTCTGAGAGGTTCGTTCCTTTCCACACTTTTTATTTTAATGATCCTTGGACCCTACCTTCCTCGAATGTGTCTTGTGAAGGTTAGTTAGTTGTTGGAATGGGCATGCCACTATCGGTAGAAGAGATTACTTATCAATTTGTTATTGACTCTTCTGCTGATCCGGATCCTATTACCTCGCTGACGGATGAGGATGATCCTGTTCTAAATCCCGTGTGGTCCACTTCATCCTCTTGTTCATGTGACTGCCTCGATGAGACTTTGCTTTTGAATGAATCCATCATAGAGACCATGAATGGTTCTGACAGGCCTTGGGCTGATATGCACCATCGCTCTTATTTTCTCCCAGAGCTTGCCAAAATAGAACAAGATGATTTTAGATCTACTTTGAGCGAGATAGTCGGTCACATCGTAGCTCCACTCGATATGCACAACGTTTATGATGAAGGAAACATGGAGAGTGTCTCTCCTACTATCACGATCGATATCTCTCATAACCCTGGCAATATTGAAAATGTATACATCAGTGTAGATTGTTTGTCAGAATAAATTTTGATCTACATCGAGCTCTTCAAGGAATTTTGCGATGTATTCACTTGGTCATATGAAGAGATGCTAGGAATCGACCCTCGAATTGTCAAACATGATATTAAAACCTACCTAAATGCTAAGCATGTTTGAAAATGACTTAGAGTTGTCAATCCTAGAAAGGTCCCTGCTATTAAGGTAGAGGTATAAAAATTGCTTAATGTTGGATTTATCTACTCGGTTCCCTTGACTGAATGGGTATCCAATCCTGTTCCGGCAAATAAAAAGAAAGGAACCATCCATGTATGCATGGATTTCCATGACCTAAATAAATCTTGTCCTAAAGATAACTTCCCGATACCCTTCGTCAATCAGACTCTCAACGAATGTGCGGGAAGCCAAGTTTTTTCTCTTATGGATAGATTTTCAGGGTATAACCAAATTTATATTAAACTTGAGGACCAACATAAGACAAAATTTATTTTCCCTTGGGGTACTTTCGCATACCGAAAGATTCCTTTCATCCTTAAGAACACCAGAGAAACCTTCCAACGTGCTATGACCTTCGCATTTCACGATCTCAGGCACATAGTCGAAGCATATCTCAACGATATTGCTTCTCACTCTTGTAAGAGAGTGGATTACCCTAAGCACCTTCAGATAGTATTTGAAATATGTTGCGATTATCACATCCGTATGAACCCTCCTAAATGAATATTTTGCGTTAGGTTAGGTCGACTTCTAGTATTATTAGTCTCTGAGACTTGGATCATTGTAGATCCGTTAAAGGTTGATGCAATACTTCAATTAGATCCCCTGTGCACTATCCATCAACTTCAAGGTTTACAGGGGAAATCTAACTTTTTATGACGATTTATAGTGAATTATGCCAATATTACTAAGGGTTTCATACATCTCTTGAAGAAGGAAACTCCTTTTATCTAGGATGAGCGAGCTTGGAAATCCTTTGATGCTTTGAACAAATCCTTGGTATCGACACCTCTGTTGAAGCCTCCAGACTATGGTAGAGATTACTTGGTTTATGTCACCGCATCCAAAGAGACGATTGTTATGGTTTTAGGTTAGGAGGATGACGAGCTTCATGAGCACGTCGTTTACTATCTTTGTTGAAACTTAGTCAGCCCTGAAATCAAGTATTCTCATGTTGAAAAGATAGCTTTGGTTGTCGTTCATGCAGTCCAATGATTACGACACCATATATTTCTTTGAAAAACTACTGTGATTTCTGATGTCAATCCATTTCAATACGTTCTTACTAGGCATATCATAGGGGGAAAGTACAATAAATGGATTTTCATTCTACAAGAATTCAATCTCGATTTTTCTTCTGCGAAGTCCAAGAAATCACTATTTTTGGCAGAGTTAATATCTGACTTCCCTTGATTAGATGAGGATGTCATTCATGTTGATTCATTTTTGGATGAACACATTTTCCTTATCTCTTCGTCTGAACCCTCGAATGGATATATTTTTCTCTATCTTCAAACTTTGAAGTTCCCTCAACATCTCTCGCGAGATGACCGACGACGTATACGATACCAAGCTAAAAATTACCTTATCATCAATGACATTTTGTATCACCAAGGAGTAGACAATATTTTACATTATTGTTTAACTCATGAAGAAGCTAAGTCTATTATAAACAATTTCCATAATGGGGCTTGTGGTGGTCATCTATCCAAGCTTGCAACAACCCAGAAAATTTTGCGAGCCGGTTATTTTTGGCCATCTATATTTAAAGATTACATCGAAGCGGTCAAGAATTGTCACCCCTGCCAGGTGTTCACTTGCAAAATGTTCTCCCATCCAACCCCTCTCCATCTAGTTGTCACCATCAGTCACTTAACCAAGTGGGGGTGCATTTTGTGGATTGCAACCCAACTTCGGTTGGGGGGAATCAACACATTACTATGGTTTTAAACTACTTTTCTAAGTAGGTCGAGGCCATGCCTACAATTAAATCCAATGGTAATACCATTTACTTCTTCGTATTCAATCAAATTATATGCAGGTTCAGAATCCCAAGTGATATTGTCACTGATCATGACAATCACTTTCAGAATGAAATGATTAAAGAACTAGATTCTAAACTGGGGTTTAAGCATGGCCATTCTTCACCTTAATACCCCCAAGAAAATGGACAAGTATAGTTCGTAAACAAGTCTCTCGAGACCATTTTGTAGAAAACTATCAGCCAGAGTAAATCTCACTGGCATATCATGCTTTATCCAACACTCTGGGCGTACCGAACCTCGATCAAGACTTCCATCGATTTTTCTCCTTTCCAGTTAGTGCATGGTGTGGAGTCAATATTACCTATTGAATTCGAAATCCCTTCACTTAGATTGGCAGTTGCGCTCCTACCTAACAATTCTGATCTCAAACAGTTCCTCATACACCTAGAGAGTCTAGATGAGCAAAGTTGAGACACCTCTATGACTATCGAAGTGAATAAAAGACGTGTCAAGGTCCAATATGATAATTCTTTCCTTCCTAGACAATATGCTAAGGGTGACTTGGTCCTTCTATATGATCAAGCCAAGGAACCACTGGGGGCAGGCAAGTTTAAACCCATGTGGCATGGTCCCTATATCGTGTGATGTCTCTTAGAAAAAGGAGCCTATGAATTATAAGATTATGAAGGGAACATGTTGGCTGATCCTAAGAATGGGCTCTATCTAAAAATATATTATGATTAATCCCCAAGCTTGGGTGTAACTCTTTGTATACTAATGTGTTTTAGTGTATATATCTTTTCCCTTTGTTTTTATCTTCAAATTGCTTATCAAGTTTTCCTTGGTTGGAAGATGTTAACAGAGTCTTCGGCCTACTTAGGATTCACATACGAGGAAAGTCATCATACATGAAACTTGTTTGCTCACCCGAGGGTCTACTGGTGTCTTCAGGGGGCGTTTGCCTAGGGCCATCCACGAATAATGTGGCCGAATATAACGTCATTATAGAACTTTTGTGTGATTCCATTTCACATGGTATTTTCTCATTAGAAGTTTACCTGGACTCCCAATTAGTAGTATGTCAATTGAACGACAGTTACCATGTGTGAGACCCTACTCTACTCCGATGATTCTTACGGGTATGAATTTTAGAATGACATTTTGATTTGATTACTTATCATCACATACCTAGGATTTCTAATTATGTATCCAATGCACATGCTAATTTTGTTTTAGATTGGAATTTGTCACATAACTAAAGAAAATAAAACATTTCCATCAATGTACACATTGTAACACAAATAAATTCGAAGAACCATTTTGTTATATATATTTCAAAAAAATATGATGTTCTAGTAAAAAATTGGGGTTAACACCCTCAATATACATATGTAGCTGATCATACAAGAGTTATGAAATCTATGCCTGTGGCGTCGAATGCGTTTTATGATAACATAATATGGAGTTTGTGAGACATTGAAAGAGTCATACCCAAGCACAGTGAAATCCTACCACCTACCGTTGCATAGCCTCCGACAGATCCTCCACCTGAACCATGGGAATCCTCTTCATCAAACAAGACATGTTTCCCTGTACGTTTTCAAGCACTCTCTTTGCATCCCCTCCCACTACCTCATCTCCCCGGTGCCTCCGACGATGTCATGGAATACCATATGATCGTCATGGGCCTACGTCTGCATCAGATACATGTTTAGTTAGTACTTGAAATCATCGAAAAAAAAAAAAATTCTAATACAAAAATACAAAAAAATGAAATATTCAAACAAATTTGACATACCTATGTCTCTGTAGGCAGAACCTGGTTATAACGACATATACATATCTCCTCTAAATTCAATCCCTGCATAAGGGTAGTCATCTAGAGCTATCAACTACCGACTCCACCAGAAGAAGAAGTCATCATTGTAGGGTTTGGCACCCTACCATCCCCTAACCTCCTCATCACCTCGGTCCAACATTCCATGGATGGATCGAGAGGTTCACACGAAATAATATCAACTGTAGGGACCAAACCTATAACCCTCTCAAAGAAAAAACTACAAAGGATAGAAGTGAACATGAAGTTTATCTTTCTACCTAGTTTGCAGTCTGTTAGCTAGCTCTTCATATTGGCCAGCGATGAGGTGCACCAATCATAAACCATGGGTTGGAATCACTCCAATGAATAGAACATAAGTGTCCTCAATGCCTTGTGCAAATAGGTCGACCTTGTGATCCGTGTCAAAACCAAGACAACAATCTTGAGGCTCATATTGTTGATCGCTCTAATTGGGAGTTCGCTCCCTACGTTCTTGGTCCCTGCAATGCAATGAGTAGCTACATAATCATATATATTCATTCCACTCCCATCTCCCTGATATTTGAGGTTGACCACCTAACCCATACAAGACATTCCCGTCAATAATTAGATGTACTCAACTTCAATCCTTAATGGTTGTCCATCAAGGTTGAAGGTCTCACTATCCAAATCCTAGTAGTTCACTAGTAACTGAAGCAATATCACTTGAGCCCTCATCCCTTTGAGAGCCCAAAAATTGTATAGACCACATACTTTTAAGGCCATTTGGGCCCCTAGATCTCTATACACTACAACATCCACCTCTTTGTTCTCTCTTTCTCCCCACTCTAGCACCATCTTGCAAGATTCAAATCAATTTTTGAGTTAGAAACATGTAAAAAAACTTATGAACGGACATATACGCGAGATATAGTGTTCACAGTCATGTATAGGGATTCTTATACATTTTTTGTTGTTCAAAAAATCACGTATAAGCATGCGTATACGCGACCTGATGAACTGTAGCCCGCATATACCTCAGTTTTGAATTTGTGCCTTAAATAACTTAAAAAATGAAGCCTAATTAAAAAATTTAATACACTGAAAAGAAAGAAGAGAGAAACATGAATTACCTGGTCTAGATGGTTGTCAATTCCCTCGCATGTAGCTCCCACAATCAACAGTTGAAATTCAGAGGCAATTTGGTCCAAAATGCACTATTTGGGTTAAAAATACAGATGGTATAGTAAAATTGGTTTTTTTTTACCATTTATAAAAAATAATTTACCCACTTTACATAGTTTTGTACAATATTTTTCCTAATGGACTAATATGACAGTGGATGGAGTTGGTTTTGGTGGTTTTCTCTAGGGATTCTTGCATTTTTTCAGCACCTTGTTGCCCGTATGTAACTTTGGATAGGTATTTTTGTTACTTAGCATATAGGATAGGTACCTAATCCATCATACATACTTGCATCATCCTATGAATTCCACTCATATTCCTTAGGTAAGAACCCATTTCATAGCGAAACAAAACCTTCTATCTGCAACCAGAAGTGTCGTTATCAAATGGTAGAGACTTGGCAAACATGGGTACCCTAGTTAGATCCCCTGATTCATTCGGTGCCCATGCATATATTTTTGTCCATAGGACTGGGAGTCCCTTATAGCCAATACATGAATTTATGTTTGAACATCATTTCATACTTATAAACATGCTGACCTATACCTATAGGACTCCCAATGAGTTTGATTTAATCTCTTTTCCAACTCTCTCAAAAAGAGAAAAGATTGTCGAGTGAACTTGTATCTTTCACACTCATAAATTGGATTTGAAAGGATGTCTATTTGGCACAATTTTACACCTTTTTCAAGATAGGTAGACTAAGATTATGAAAAAGGACATTTTTTGGCGTTAATTGTAATTGCATATCATTCTCTAGCTTATAGTACTAAGCCTATTGTCGGTTCCCTCTTTTGCGTTATAAGCCTTTCACCTCAGCAATTTGCATCACCATCAAAGCATAGCCTTGTTTATATCCTTTCTAGCTTGACACCCTATACCCAATAGGAAATATTCCCCCAAGCGTCCATCTCCCACATGCACCTCCTTGCATTGAGAATATATATGTTCCACTATTGGAACTAGATTGATTACTTGCAACACTTGTTTCCTCCTCTATATCATAGAATTCATTTGACTATTAAAAACAAAAAAAGATGGGCAGGAAAAGAATATTATCTTATAGTGGCAATAATTGTGTCTCCTTTGAACAGAGCACAAAATTTTTGAGTCCACTTGTCATCAAAATTTTGGGTTTAACTTTACCTTAGGAAGTTGAGCTCATTACAAAGAGTTTACTCCTCTGACTGGTTACTCTTATAGTCCCTATGGAGAGTCTGATTGATGCCTCCTGCATCTCAAAGTTTCATCATTGAGTCTATGTTGCTAGAGTCTTCCATATGTCTCATGCTCTTGTTCAAAGGATGTCTATCAACCTGTGTCGGCCATTCCTTAGAACTCTTGACTTTGCACGTCATCCATACCCTCAGTGTGTCTCAGAACTACATGAAGTTGTAGTTCCATCATGCACCCTGGTCCTAATTTCATCATTGGTAGGTAACCTTGAACCCAACAATCAACATTTCATCATGGGTCACTGACTGGGTGGTTTCCCTTGTGTTCGACAGGAAGAAATCTATTCACACATTGGGATTCATGCAGTGTCTTGGATTCCTTTATCCTTATTGGTGGTTTCCTCACCTATGTCATCAGTTTTCCTTATTGGTTGTTATTCATAGGGTATTTTCTATGTCCCACTTGCATCTGGCACACGTGAAAGATGCATAGAGTCGTTGGTTCGTGAACTTTTTCTTCATCTGATTTCCTCCAAATCATCAAGCTCTTGCTTTGTACCTTACGCTAAATGATGAGATATGCCTCAATGCTCTCCTTTCAACATGTATCCTTCCATCGAATTCATATCATTTATTCTAGATACAAGACCTAGAGTCCTATGAGTACCTAGAGGCTTGCAGTCATTAGTGACAGGTTCTCTCACCATCGATAGTTGGGAATAAATCAATGTCTCTTGATTGATGGATTCTTCAAGTGTTCAACCCCGACACCTTTATTCACACTTGTAAGAATGTACTTGGTGTCTTGATACCTGCTTTCATTACCGGTAGGTTGTCTCATGTTTGTTAACGATATACCTTAATGACCGGTAATCAAACGATGTCTCATTGTGTTCGACCTCAACTTCTTTATTCACACATTGTAGACTTGCACCTTTGGTGGATTGTGTAGAAGACTTGAAGACATCATTTCATAGTTGCAACTTTCCTAAGTTGTTTCTATCTTTCATTGGATCAGTACCTCTGTGACTTTAGTGATCATGGGAGATCAGATTGTACTCCATTGTATACATACATCTCCAGATTTATTTTGAGACTAGTTTTACTGGGCCTTGTTCGTGACTATGACAACATTTGGCATGTAACCACCTTTGTATTGCCTATTCATGGCCATGAAAAACTGTTTCATATATTTTCACATGGATCTGTAGTGTAATTCAAATTGGTAACCATGTGTGCAAAGTTAGTTAATATTCTCATGAGAAACTAGTTCTTCCAGTTGGGTCTCCATTACTCCACTTCTGGGTATTATAATGTATTTTGGACATCACAGGTACTCCTTTGATCTCACACATTAGGGGGAATCTATTATAGCAAGATTTGCCTCACCTTATGTAAACTTGCTTAGAAGGCCTTTTTCCATTTCCCTATGCAGACTTGAAGTCCCGTTTTGCAAATCTCGAAGCTAAAAATATTATTTTTTCCACATATACGCACCCTACCTATTGTACAACATGTGTATATGTAGGTTGCACCAATACAACTCACATACATCAGGTTTTGTGCCCAAAATTAAAAATGGTGTCGGGTTTCCATGTCACCTCATGAGATCCATGATCCTTGACCTTCCATATACTGGAAACGTTCTGACTCGACCCTTCAGTTCCACTTGAAGGCTATAAATGGGCAAAATCTGAACTATGGAAAAGAGGAGAAGAATTCAACTTTGAGAGAAAATTTACTCTGGAGAAATTATTCACTTCATATTGAGTTGTTGACGGGCGAAATTGACCGTCCGTCAATTGGGAGAGTGGAACCGGTCCGGGGTTGTCTAATAACCCAAGCCGTTTGGGATGAACCACCCTGATGGGTTTAGCGGCTCCGTTAGCTGATCTAAGGTCCTAAGAAAACAAAAAGAAAAACTACTCTAAACTAATCTAACTAAAGCTAACTATTAAAACAAACTAATAAACTAATCTAAAAAAAAAAATGTTATCTAATACTATGCTAAGTCTAAGAAATTAAATATCTAACTACAAACAAAAATAAATCTTATTCACAAATGTCCAATATTTACAATTTACAGATTTGTGTAAAACCTGAAAAACTCATTTGTATTCTGCCCTAAGATAGAGAGAGATATTGTTTTTTGATTTTTATGATTTTATGAAAAAGAAATAAAACTATCTAAACTAAACAACTAATATACTAACTCTAACTACGAATCTAAACTACACATATATCTAACTAAACTACTTAAATTATACTAACAAATTAACTATCAAATACATAACAAACTAACCTGAAGAAAAAGCTCCAGGTTTGTCCTGTATGATGATTGTCTTAGCTGATTGGAGGGAGGAAACCTGCACCGAATTATCCAGGAGCTTCTTGTAAACAAAAGCTGCAGTGCTCTTAACATACAATTACAGGACAAACAAGACATAAAAACTACAACAATCTTATGATTTATAAATCTTCACAGTTAGATAAACCTGTATGCAAAGACTTATAAAAAATAATTCAATTGATGAAGAAGAGAAATATGTCATTCATTAACTGAACAAAGTAATTGGTGTATTTTTTAAGGTAATGAAAGAAATCAGATATGGATCACATTAATTAAATCACATCATTCTACAATAGACTATGATAGCTAAAGTAGTCTATAATCAACTGCAAATGACATGCATAAACTTGACACAAAAGATTGATATGTTGAAAAGCGAAAGGTGTAGCAAAACATCAACTCCTGTCTCAGTTTGTATTAGAAATCCATAGCCTGGTTCTCCCACAAGTGAGGATGCCCCTTATTACAAAAAATAATAAGTATTTAAAGACCTTCCACGGGGTAAAACATCCCTGTGGAAGTTATCAAAACTGTTTAAATAAAATCTGGGAAGACATCCCAAGTCTGACTAAACTAGGAACCTAAAATAAAATTAAAACACACAAATATCTCCTAGACTGTCCAACATGTCCAATGCAATTCGGATGTACCTGAAAAGGGTAAAAAATGGACAATTTAGAAGGTTATTTTGTTAATAAAATGATAAAAATCTAATTCTATAGACTAGCTACAGAATCTTGTGATTCTGTAGCTGGTCTAAATCAGAAACAGAATCAGCATAAAAATCAATTCAAATCTTTTAAAGAATTAAATTCAACTATTAACAAATATCTAATAGCTAATTGAAAGACAAACGAATCATTCAAATCGAGATTGTTATACTAATTTGAGATTAGAACAAAACTAAAATCAAATGACTACAGAGATGCATATACTCTGTTCCGTTTGTTACCACAAAATTGGGTGAGCAGTATAATATCGAACAGTAATGAAATCGTTCCATATCAAATTGAAATTGATATAATTAAAACAAATCATAGGCAATTGTTATGCTGCCTCATCAACAGGAAACACGATCGAATCCAAACAAGATCATTTTCAAATCGACATAACTGTATAACATACGATCCATGCCATGAGCGAATTAAATCAAAACTGGTGCGCAAATGTTCACAAATGAAATCATAATGAGATCAATCAACAGGATCTATAGGATTAGTTCGATCGTTTGTTATTGTTATTTTGGGGCAAACAAACTCGATTAACATTGAATGAAACCGTTCCTTTCAAAACGAATTATAATCGTATTTCACAGAGATAACAAATGTCGATCAATTCGTTTTGCAAATCAAACCGAGCAGCATTTATAATACAAATCCAACTCATAAAACAATCTTTCCAACTCAAGATATGGGATAATCCAATCAAAATAAGAGCGAATCGAACAGTAGGGGTTTAACATAGTTATTATGAATCAAAACCACTACATGATTCGGGCGTGGATATCATTTGCACAGGCTTAAAAGAGAATATCGTTTTCATAAAAAATAGAGTCGTTCTTTCCAAATCAGAGCCGAACAGAGTTGTATTCATGTTTTAGAAGATTACATGACACAGCATATTAAAAGATCGTAACAACCAAACTTACGAAATCGTTTCAAAAATCAAATCATCAAAACTCAATTAGGGTCGATGTGTTCCGACTACAACGAAATCATACCAAATCAAAATATGATCGTGCTCTAAATTTAGCATGAAAACATCCTGTTCAAGTTGGATACAAACAAATTCAATTGAAATCAAACCATTGATTTTGTTAACTTAACAGACAAACGAATCAAATCCAATGAAAATCTATCAGTGGCTAAACTGGGTATGAGCAAATTATGTATCCAAATCGAAACTTCATTTATTTTTAGCAAAGCGAAAACAATGTACAGGATGAACAACATTATGACAGAGCCATTTTGAATGATAGACAAAGCTATTTGAAAACGAAATTCAAATCATTATATTAATCCTGGTCATTCACAAAACTAAAATGATATCAAAATTCATACCTGTATGACGAGCAGATGGCTTGATCATGATATTTTGGAGTTGACAACGGTTGTAGCCGATTCAACATTCCGAAAAATGATGGAGCCAATAGTCCTCTACTTCCTATCAGTTGCTTGAAGCTTGTCCTTTTGGCTGGTCAACACTGCAACTTGGTATTCCAACGATTTGATTTTCGATTGAAGTAAAGGAACATCCAAATAGTATCGTTCCAACCACACATCACATTGGTCACACGACGACTGTCCGGGCTTCGAAGATGCAGGTGAGGGTTTGGTTAACTGGGGTTAGGTAATTCGATCCCTGGGTAACTGGGATTGTTTCTTAGGCAAGGGGGAAGATTCAAAACGAAGTCATAAGGTGGCTCGGAGCACAGACCCTGTGAGTAAGGGTACTCACTGGCTAGGAAGCGTTCTATGTCAGAGTCTGAATCCTCACTAAGGACTATGGGATTCTGCTCAACACTAGGTTTAGACTTATTTCTAGCCATTCTCGAGATAAGTCGAGCATTATTTTTTCCTTTGCCATCAACAGTAGGGTTACCTCTAACCTTTTTTCTCAAAGGATTTTTTATAGCCTCAGCCTTCTCAGTTATAACATCGGGTAAGTCAATATCAGGGTCGACCGAAGGCTTAGGAGAGGGCAGTAGGACATGCAAGGGCACTGGTGGCCCGACCTTGGTTTTATTAACCACAGGCTTGTCAACCTGGACAGGGTCTGTATCATCCGAACCATTTCGAGCGATAAAATCTCGCCAGCTATCACCGTGGAGACTTAAGTGATGAACGATGATAAGTCTAATTAGTCCATGGTGGAACAGGCTACTATCAGCCTTCTCCCTTTTAAACCTTTTTGACATTTTGTACAGGCTACGCTGGAAATAGAAAGGCATATTCAATGGATACCCTATAAAATTCATTAACAAACGCAGGTGGTAGAGAAAAACGAGTCCATATCGACCCTCACAGGTCACGAATTGTTTAACTACTATCAAAAGGTCATGCCATCGTGGTCTAAGCATGGAAATGGGCATACCTCTGTCACAGGATGTGACCTTTCGCAAGACGAACAATAGTGGCCATGGCACCTCTTCCACCTTAGAATTTTTTAACCAACGCTGGCCCGTGGCTGCTAACCCGGTGGAAGAGCTAATGAACTCTTCACTGATTTCCAACTGAATGTCACCCACCTTGTCTCTACAGCCATCAAAAGTCAGTGCGAACGGCTGTGCCACAAATAAATTAAAACCCTCAAACCTCTGCACGAAGGTGAGCTAACCGCTATCCTCTAATTCTTTCCGTGCATTGTTGAACAGTAGCAGGGATTGGCTACCGTTCGGCTCAATTCGCACCATCGGTGCCATGGAGCCTAGCACACGGTGAACGAGCCAGGGTTTGGATGATAGCATACACAAGAGAAGAGTGCATGAAGGGTTACCCGAGCTAACAGAGGTGAAACAGGGATAAGGGATAGGCATTAATGACATCGTGCGAAGGTGGTGGAGCTTATTTCTGCCATGCATAATAGTTATTGCCAAGGTACAACCGTTGGCGCTTATAGCTGTTCAACCCACTATTGTATAGTTTTAAAAATCATGTCACTTGCTCGACCAATGAAATCAATGGTAAGTGTATAAACCAACGTGCGCAATCAAAGTTATGACATAGTTTTAAACACCCAACATACAAATCGAAACCAATACTAATGTTTTGACTATGTGACATGCGTTGTAACAATTCATATCAAGAGTTTAACCAATGTGCCAATGCGTTTTAAACTAGGTGTCATATAAAATGGAATATACCAAGGGTTTAATCATAACGCTTATATATCTTTATGAAACCAATAGTCAAGGAGATCAAATCAAAGAACATATAAATCCAATCGCCAATGCATCACAAACTCAATGAGACAAAGTCACACAATCAATCCAATAATGTCCAATGAGTACAGATCAAAAAGTTTTACCAAATGCATAATGATAAGTGAAATGTAAGCGCAATGGGCATATGAACAAGAAGGATAACGACAATTCAATAATGATTCTAGTGCGACTTCAAAAGACCAAGTTTTCACGCTTACAGTCGTGAAAACAAAAACAAAGGTAAATGTGCAAATATCGCAAAAATAAAAGTGTCGTTTATTTGAAAATTGCGACAAAAAATTGATGTTTGCAAAACATTGATGTAGGCAGCTTATGAGACAGTGGAAAAATGTGAATTGGCTGCCAACATGAGTCTGCATACCTTTGTCATTTTAAGTCTGAACACATTGTTCAGCCCCAAGCTCTTCCCTACATGATTTAGAACCTCATTGTCTCTCTTATATGAGCTTTCCTTTGGTGGAGGATTGAAGTGGTGGAGGCCCAACTGGAAGGGACTTAGTTTCTCGGTTCCGAACGGTGCTGACACAAAAGTTTGTAATTCATTCACTTCTATTGATTACGTTTTAATAAAAATACTCTTTTCTCATCCAATTAATATCTTGAAAATATTTGAATTATTACTCCATGGGCGTATTTGTTATGAATGTTGATGGATTATGCTATTGCATGTGATAACTTTATATATTATCACCATATGCTTGCGTTTCTTGTTTGTTGAGGACAAGTTGCAGGTGTATTGCTTTGAGTCAAGTGCTCAATGGTGGACTTCATCGAACGTCTGAATGAGGTAGGAATTTTATCTTGTCTTGCTAGCATATTCGTTTATATAGCATATCTGAGATTAGATTTGATTTCTGCAGTAATTTTCGTCTGTTGTGGTTTACCCCTAGACATAGAGAGATTTTCCTCGTAACAGGTGATGTTAATGGAGTACTCCATGATTAGATATCTATAGTATACACATAGTTTGCTCAAATGGATAAATAATACACTTCTTATTATTGCTTTAAATATGAATGATATTCATCCAAGCTAAAAAAAAGGTTGAGATAGATTACAAAGCTTGGATTAAATATTGATTCATAAAAGATGGAAATCAAATTATAAATATTGATAATATTAAATGTTACATTTATATGATTTTTAAAAATAATACTTAAGCAATAATGAAAGTATTAATAAGAGAAAGTTTAATTATTAATAATTTTAAATATTACATCCATGTGATTTTTATAAATAAAACTTTAACAATAATAAAATTATTAATATGAAGAAGTTGAATTATCAAAATTATTTTATAATTGTGATTTGGATGAACTATTTTCCAAGCTATGAGCTTGAAAAAACAAAATGAGTGTTATTAAAATTAGGATCAATGCTCATCATATACATAGTGAAAACCATTATTGGACTAATTGGAAAACACCTTCGGGTGAATGAAAATATAAAATTGATGATAGAAAGGAAGTCGACACTACAAAGAAAACAAGCTTTTATAGAAAAGTTTACACATGTTAAAAAATTTACACATGTTCTTTGTTAGTGAAGATCTCTTGGTAGATGCAGAGGTTTATTGTGGTTTTGTAAATGGTGCACATTTAAAATAATTAGGCATTTTAATGATTTATACAAACAAACATCTCAATGTTTTTATATATCTAAATTCACATCAAATAAAAATTCAAAAAATGGTCTTCCACGCTTGAATTTTGTAAAACACAATAATTAAAAAAAAAAACTACATTATATGTAATGGTCATATTAACACAATAATTAAAACAAATCTGCATTATTTGTAATATAATAATCATATTAACACAATATTTAAAACAAATCTACATTATGTGTAATAGTTATACAATCATCTTTATACTCATTATCGCATACAATAGCACTGAAGTGTCATGATAAAAGGTGCACTTATGTAGGTGTTATAACCCTAAATTGCACCACCCATGCTTACCTGGCATTAGGCCAACTCATTGCCCTTCATTGCCAAAGCCATGCTGAATAAAACCTTGAAAAACCTCTTAAATTAAGTAACCCGCACCCTAACCCATTACTGGGCGTGTTGGAATGCTGGCAGGCCTTATACTACACGCGTTGGGACGCGGGCTGGCCCACTACAGCCCGTGTTTACCTAACAAAGCACAAAAACAGGAAAGTTGTCGACGGGACGAAAAGCTTTGGGTCAGTTAACTGGAACTCCCAGCTATGCATGGCCGAGAGTTTGTCCAAAACCCTAGCTCCTTCTAGCCTATAAAAGAAGGGGTAGGGGTACTATTTGGAGGAGGAAAAAAGATAGCAAAGAAACCGGTTTACTGTCTTGTTTTCAGTCTGCTTTATTGTGTTTGATTTTTGCATTTATTTTTTCCTTTTCTGTTAAAGAAGAAGCATTCAAGCCTTTGAGAGACCCTGGTTGTCAATACCAGAGGCCTCTTTTAGGTCTGGGCTGCCTGTGTTTGGTTTTATCTTATATTTTATACCTACATACAGGTTGTTTCAGCTCAACTCGTGGGTACCTGCGTGCTGTTGTAGCTCAGCACGCGTTTGGACGCGTGCTGTCTCAGTGACAGTCGCGGGCCTGTCAGGTTGCCTTTCAGCCTGGGTGGGGCAGTCATCCCCTCCTATGGTGAGAAGTGTTGCTTTCAAGGTTTGGAGTCTAGGGTGCACATTCAGTAAGTTAGGGCCTCATATCCTTAGCTTGTGTTTTACTTAGTAGATGTTTTGATAGAAAAGACAAAAGAAAAAGAAATTTGTTTTATGGTTTTTAGACAAGTGTTGGAATCGGTGCTTTCTTGATTGCTTTTGTGCGTCTTTTCTCTGGTTCATTGCGGTCTGCGCTTTAAGCCAGAACTTTATCTTGTTTTCTTGGTTTTGTGCTTGTCGTCATTTTCCCTTTATTGCTTCTTTTTGCAATTAAATAAAAAAAAAAAATTTGGTTCATTTTCTTCTTGGTTTGAAGATCGTATTGTTGCGTCAGTAGCTAGGAAGAAGTCTTTTTCGTAAGTTGTGTCGCAGTTCATTTAGCATAAGTAGCTCGCAGATTGAGTGAAATTCCTTTATGTTTCTGCATGCAATCTTAGAAAATTCAAAAAGATAAAGAAGTCTTTCTTGTTGAAAAGTTGATGGTTTCTGCATTTTCGTAACAGTTTTTTTTTCCAAGCATTTCTTGTTCATTTTTCTTTGAGTCTTTACACACCATCAGTTTCACCTCCATACCTTGTGACTTAAAAAAGCCCATTAAAAGCAACGCTAATTAAAAATGATTAGACTTTTTGTTTGTAGGGTACATACACTAGCTCAGGACTAGGGCCTTGGAATAGGTTGGAGAGTAAAATTCTCCAAGTCCACTCAAACTAAACATTGGAGTCTGTCAATAGGGAGTGTAGAAGTCCAGTTACGGAAAGTTATCCAAGACCCCCCTCTAACACAGGGGCTAAACATGAGGTCACTTAAGGAAAGGCAGCGGAGATAACCCCTCCAAAGTTGGACTGAGCGTAGTGGAGAACACATATCGAGGATTTGTTGATGGATTCCGTCGTTTGAATTTGCCACGGAGCTTCGTGGGTCTCGAATCCGTTCGAGGTCCTCAGCTGTCTTCCAGACCATTTGCTCTCAATACCATTGATAGGTTTCGGGCTTGATACCCTGCTCATTGTGGTCTACCCGACTATCGACTGTACCCGCCTGGTGATTGTTCACGTGCTGGAAAACTAGTTGCCCATCTTCTCTAGGGACATACACAGGTGACTGCGGGGGTATACTGTGGTACCTAGGATATACATCGAGCCACGCTTTGTAGAGTATACCCGGAGGGTGCTTCCTTATTTGAGTTTCACTTGCACCGGTAAGTTGCTTTAGTGTTGGTTGTTGTAACTGTTCTTCCAAATAGTTAGTGTTTGCTTGTCTTGTCTCATAGGGGCTTCTTTTAGTGTGTGTTACTGTTTGTTCATGTAGAATACCTTAGCGTGTCATGAATCTTCACACACAGTGGAGGATTCAGAGCTCCGCCGGTCACGAAGGCTTATGGGCCTGCCGCCGGTTATACTGGATCCACCCCCGCCACCCTTGAGGCGGAAGCTAGACCAACAAGGGTCTTTCGAAGCAACCGGGGCTTTTGATCCCGAACAACTTCCCAAGGAGTCGACCGCCAATATTAGACAGGTTGAAAACTCAAACACTGATATCTAGACACCGGTTATTGTACCAGTCCAATTTACCGAACTCCTGTCAGTGCCTCATATAGCTATGGCAACAAACGCTTCTACTTCCTCTGGGAATTCTTCCATTCCCATCATTGTTGTTACCACAGGAGAAGCATCTCCTAACTTGCCTTTGTCGATGGTCCGGGCCACCATGGTCTCGGCCGCAACTATGTCGCACATTGGACCGACCCCATCTATCGTGGCGGCCACACCCCCTTACACACCTAGTGCGACAGGCCCTCCATTTTCATACGGTATGCCTAGTTCAGGTACAAGTCTTGCACTCACTTCCTCCACTTTACAGACTTTGGGCCTGGGGGCAGGGAGCTCTAAGGCTCCTTTGCAAGGTCAACTTGGGGGCATTCATGTCCCTTTCAGTGTTTTTCCTTATGCTGGAGGTCATATCCCTCCTTCCTCCCCTTCACTTGGTGGATTGCATCAGCAGTTCGCCGGGCATCCTGCACACACGAGTTCATTTGGAGCCAGGAGTCAAGGAATACCTGCGCACACTCAGCCGGTAGGTTCGTCACCATTTGTTTGGAACAGGACGTTTGGTAATAACACGTTCGCATCCGCTACTTTCCCATCTGGGGGCACACCCATTTTTGGACAGTCTACACCGGCACAGGGTACTATTCCTGCGCTGGAGGCACATATACCAGAACCTTGGAACTTAGGACAAGGATCCGTTCCTTCATCTAGAATGTCATTCTGGGGTAACTCTTTCCACAGTCAATGGAACCCCGAGCAGACTTCTATGCCTCTCCCCTCGGGACCGGTATGGGGTAATCCCTCCCAAAGTCCGTCAAACATGATGAATGCCCAACATCCTATGTCCTTTATGGGGAATCATCCAACGATGTCTCCGCAGATGCAAAACCCTTACGCTGGTCAGGGCCATGGTTCCTACTAGAATCCAGGCCAGCAGCCAAACTTTTCTTGGCAACCTAGTGCCAGTCAAACTCTAGGACCCTTTTATCCAGGCTATCAGCAGCAACCCAAACTACCCTTCTTGGCAATGTTACACTTGCCAGATTTGACACGGTTGTTAAATGATCCTATCTTTCACGATCCGCGTTGTCCTCCTATGCCAACAAAGTTTCCTTCAGACATTCCAAAGTTTGAGGCCAAGCCTAACAAATATCCAGGTGATCACGTGACTACTTTCCATCTTTGGTGCTCATCTAACTCACTGAAAGATGACTCCATCCAGTTGCGATTATTTCAACGCACTCTTATTGGGAGTGCCGTGAAATGGTACATAGAGCTTAACTGCTCATGATACTCTTCTTTTGGCGAACTGGCTATGGCCTTCCTTAACCATTTCCAGTTACCTGTGAGATACGACGTTGGCACATAATTGCTAGCCAATTTCGAACAGACGACAGTGGACCATATCTCGGATCATATTCGAGAGTGGCAATGCCGAAAGAGTCTTATCAAGGTATCTGTCCCACCAACATTCCTGCTTGAGTGGTTCCTTAAGTCTTTAGTTCCGCAGTTATCCAAAGACGTCGCAACTTC
>SNQJ01S0025370.1:67377-87734 GCA_010110895.2 Picea sitchensis
ATGTAGATTGGACATCTATATCCATTTTTGATGTTATCATTCATGTATATTATACCTTTTCATATCACATATATGGTTGGTGATATTTTTTTTTATGTTGTTATTGTATAATTTATATTTTACAATCAATAAGTCCATCTGATTTGATGTTTGGTATATGTTGCTTGATTTATAATATGTATTATGAGTATTTTAATGATTAACATTATTGATTATCACAATTAATGATTATTGAGAGACTTTCACAATCCAACATATAAGATATCATTTTTGGGATTATCTACATAGAGTAGGTCATTAAACTATGACCCATATTTCATAAGTCCACGAGTATTAGTAAAAGTGATCAATTTCTCATGTTTTTGAATAAATTTATTAACACTCATTGCATCAAATTATTTCCCCATTTTTAAAATAAAATTGAGATGTATTTCTCCATTTTAAATTAAATTTGAGATGTATGAAAAATTTAGTGTAATATAGAACTAGCAAAAATTGTCATATAATGTTTGACACTAATTTAATTAATGACTTCACAATCAAGGCAAATCCAAACACCACACTGGTGTATGAGACCCCCTTGTTTCTCTTCCTAGCGATTTGACTAGTAAATTCTATGGAGGTATACATATCCTACCCCACTCTGGATTTGAACTTGTGACCTCTTAAGAGGAAACACATGTTCTTAACCATTGGGCCCACTCAAGATGTATTAATAATCTTATAAAAAAAAACAATATGAAACTGTTACATTGAAATTGGATTGATAATTCATTAAAGAGCTTGAAATTCCAAAAAGATTTATTTTTCAAGATGATGGTTGTAAATTGTTGTTTAAATTTTCAAATCTAGATTAAGAAAAAAACCAGTTTTGTATTAAAAATTTTGAATTATTAGAATTTGGAGATAACTAATAATTCCTATAGCCGCTAAACATCTTTAAAAAATCACCACTAAATATACTTTTATTCTCTATCTATAACAAAATTTGAACTCTAGTTAGTTTATCCTTTCAATTATTTTCACCATAAATAGTGTTTTAAAGTTGGTAAAATTAATCTCTAAAGTTTTAAGTGAGAGGAATAAAATTACACATTAGAATCCATAACAAAAATATCTAAGTTGAATACATAATAAAAATAGTGTAAAAATACTAAACATACCAGGGTAGAATCCATAGTAATGTGGCACATCCATAACTTCAATGTTGAAATAAAACATGTATATAACATGCTTACTTGACATCACCTAAATTATCTTTAGCGATTGATATGATAACATTACTGATTTTGGAGTGGATGAAGCTAATTTTTAACAATTGAGGGTTTGGAGCAACTGCAAGCTAGGGTTTGGTAGTCGTGGCCATAGAAGAGGACACCATGAGCACCAAAGGAGGGGGTAAGGGTACCCCCTCATACAAACAAGTAGTGGTATACAGAGGGAAAGGGCCAAGAGGCGTAGTTTTCAAGGCACCAATGACAGGCACCTCGAGATCAGACCCAAAAAAAGATCGGGAAAGGAACCAGGGAAAAAGTGAGTGCATGGGAGAAGAAGCCAGAGAAACTCAGAGTGAGGCGCAAGACACAGTGAAGCCCAACAGGGCAGAAGGGTGCAACCCGTGCAAATCCAAAACAACAATGATACCCAAGTTGATACTGGAGGATCCGTAAATGCAACTCTACAGGGAACAGATGAAGACACATGTGCTAATCTACAATTTCATGGGTTTGTGTCCCACAGAAAGAACACTACGCAACTAGATTAAATATCACTGGAAGCCAAACAGAGAAGTGGAGCTCCACCTGGGCTCGAAAGGATTGTTCACAGCAATATTCATGAACCTGCAGGATAGGGATAGAGTGTTTGAGGGAGGGCCATACTTCCACACCTCAGCAAGATTGTACATATGACCATGGAAGGAAAATTTCTCCCCAAAAAAAGATACTTTCAAAAAGGTGTCGGTCTTGCTGAGATTTTATTCCTTACCTTTAGACTACTGGTTACCCTCTACTTTTGAAGCAATAGGAAACAAACTAGGGAAATATGTGAAGAACTTAGAAGCCACCCTAAATGGGAGATATACATCTTACGCAAGAATCTGCATAGAGATGGATGTGTTGGGAGCACTCCTAGAAGCCATAAGTCTAGAATTCAGGGATGAGGAATGGATCCAAAACATAGATTATGAATAGATCCCCTTCATATGAAGAAGATTCCATGAACATGGCTACCTGATCAAAGAATTCCCTCTTAATAAAAAAAAAGAAGCGGAAAACCCCAAACCACAACAGGATGAGGATTGGTTTATAAAAATGAACCCCACCAGTAGAGAAAACAAAAAGCATAGTAGAACCCCAACAAGAAATAACCCAGAGACCCAGAATAAAATGGAAGGACGGGACAAAACCA
This sequence comes from Picea sitchensis, assembly GCA_010110895.2. NCBI lineage: Eukaryota > Viridiplantae > Streptophyta > Pinopsida > Pinales > Pinaceae > Picea > Picea sitchensis. The sequence continues at coordinate 69,787 of SNQJ01S0025370.1, forward strand.
ATAAAGGAGCAGAAAATGAAAAGGATTCAAAAAAAGCTCAAGAAGTCAGAGAACAAGCAACAAACAAGCCCACCGATCAGCCAAGTAACAAGAAGGAATAGGGGAGTTGCGCAACCTCGATGGATGGAGAAACCAGAGATGACAACACCCCCATGCAAGAAGCAGGGGGAGATGCGTAAATGACCCCAAGTGAAGTAGGCACATAAGATCTAGATCTTAGATACCTTGTGGAGAGGGAAGGGATAGATCTCCTAAACATAATGGAGCAATGGAAAAGACAAGGAGTAGAAAATGTACCAACAAAGCAACTTGACCGCATTCAGTACCTATTTTTCCTAAGGGAGGAAGCCAAATCTAGAGGACTAAATCGCACACACATGGAGATTGGACACCTAGGAGTCAAAGCCATCGAGGTACAACCACAACTCTCACCCAAGCAGACGTGGAGGAAAAAAGGCAGGAAATCAAATAATGTATCCCTACAGGATCTTGGAGCGTTACTGATAAACTTGGGTAATATCAAGAAACTCTTCCCTAACTCCCCCCCCCCCCCCCCCNCCCACATGTTTAAATGAAGGTTATAAATTGGAATATAATAGGCCTAAACAACCCGAGAAAGCAAAGAATCCTTAGAAATAGACTTAAGCAAGAACAATCAGATCTCTGTTTTATTCAAGAGACAAAATGCAATACAGATAGAATGGAGGCAACCAATAAACAATAATGGTGCAAGTACACGATGGTGGGTATCATAGGCCACCAAATGGTAGGAGGTATTCTCACCTTGTGGAACCCACAATTATTGATCCTAATAGAAGCCGAAGTGATCAGACACACCCTTACGGTTTGCATGAAAATCATTGGAAACACAAAGGTGATTCTATGCACTAATGTGTATGGGCCCCAGGTATTAGAGGAAAAGAGAGGAATGATACGAGACCTAGAAGATCTTAAAACCTGATCCAACAACCTCCAATGGATCCTGGCAGGGGACTTCAACATCATCACATCACTTGTGGAGAAAAAATGAGGTATAAGAAGATTGGATAGGGATGCAAAAGAATTCTCAAAGTTCATAGACACAACGGAGATGGTAGACCTCAAAACTAATAATGGCCAGTTCACCTGGAACAATAAATGGATGAACCAATATCAGGTAGCAACAAGACCGGATAGATTCCTAGTATCAGAGTCAATCATTATGCAGGGGCTAACCTTAGATTGCAACATCCTCCCTTGGGGGGGATCTGATAACTGGCCAGTGCAACTGGAATCAGGATTCCAAACCACACTAAAGAACAGACCCTTTAGATTTGAGAAATTTTGGATTGAACACCCGACTTTCAAGGAAAGAATCAAATGGTGGTGGCAGGAGGAGAAACCAGAGAAATGGACAAGGATGTTCAAACTCTATAATAAACTAAAGTATATCAAATATAGGCTCAAGGAGTGGAACAAGGACACTTTTGGGGATATAAACCAAGAGAAAAACAACATAGAAGAAAAAATGAAAAAACTCCAGGAAACCTACATTTCAGAGGGCTATACGGAGGAACGAAGAAAGGAAGAAATCTAGATGACCCAGGAATGGGAAGCTCAATGCCAGTAGGAAGAAACACTTTGGTGATAAAATTCCTGTATCAGATGGCTAAAGGAAGGAGAACGGAACACCAAGTTTTTTCATAGAACAACCATGGCCATAAGAGCCCATAACAAAACCCTGAAGATAAAGGACCGAGATGGAATAAAGCGAGAGTCACATAAGGAGATTGAAACTACTCTGGTAAACCACTTCCATGGGATAGCCCAGGAACCCAACCAAGAAAGAATGGAGGCCATACAAAGGATAGTCCAACATATCCCCCGCCTGGTCACCGAAGAACAAAATAACAACCTGAACAAACCCATTGCAGAGGAGGAAATTGAGCAAGTACTCTAGGAAATGCCCAACGGGAAAGCCCCAGGTCCAGATGGCTTCACAATGGAGTTTTTCAAATCTTGTTGGGAAATTGTCAAACATGACATTTATAGGGTAGTGGAAGACTCTAGAAGGTCATCCTCCATTATAAAAGCACTAAATGCTACAATGATTACACTAATACCCAAAGAAAATGAATCCAAAACCCTTGATCATTACAGACCTATAGCGTTGTGCAATGTGGTTTATAATATAATCTCCAAAGTTATAGAAAATAGATTGAAACCCCTCCTACCCACACTGGTCTCACAAGAACAGGCATGCTTCGTGGAAGGAAGACAAATAATGGACAATATCATCCATGCCCATGAGATTATCCACACCCTAAAGCTTCATAAGAGAGGGGGAATGATAATACAAATGGACCTAGCAAACGTTTATGACAAAATTAGCTGGCACTATATGGTCAATACTTTGGAAGCCTTTGGTTTCACCCAACATTGGATCATTTGGATAGTTAACCTAGTATCCACAACAAGCTAGTCACTATTAATAAATGGAGCCCCTACCAAAACTTTCTGGCCCATGAGAGGCATTAGACAAGGAGACCCATTGTCCCCCTTCCTATTCATTCTTATGATGGAAGGTCTCAGTAGAAGCATAAAAAGCACAACTGCAACATGTGAAATAACAGGTATCAAACCTTTCAAAAATTTCCCTACTTCCACACACCAATAGTTCATGGATGACACCTTACGTCATGGCATACCCACGATCAAGGAAGCAAAATCCTACAAACAAATCCTAGAAGATTTTGGGGAAGCCTCGGGTGCAGAGATCAACCATTCCAAATCTATGATCTTCTTCTTCAATACCAAACCCGCAATACAAAGAAATTTGGCCAACATTTTGGGCTTTGAATGCAAAGCACTCCCAACTAAGTACTTGGGCATTCCCATGACAGACAAAGCTTACAAAATGTCAACTTGGGAAGGAATAATCAACAAGTTACAAGAGTGGGTGAAAAACTGGATGTACAGATCCCTCAACCTAGCTGGAAGACTTATTCTGACCACGTTTGTTTTGCAAGTAATTCCAACCTTTATGATGTCCATTTTCTGAACCCCCAAGGGGATGCTACAAAAAATAAGAACCATCCAAAGGGACTTCCTGTGGAGAGGAGCGGAAACAAGGAAAAAATGGGCCCTGGTGGCTTGGGAGAAGGTAGGTAAACCAAAAAACAAAGGAGGCCTGGGGATACAAGACCCGCAAGTGACCAATGATGCCTACGAGGCAAAAATCTAGTGGCGTTGGGTCAAAGAAACTACTACACCATGTGTAAACCTGTGGAAGGAAAAGTATGCCCCAGACATATGTGACTAGGACATAATCCGCTTCAGAGGCACCAGGGAAGGTTCAACCATCTGGAACCTAGCCTGGTGCAACAAATCCTGGATTTAGACACACAACTTTTGGGAAGTAAGGAATGGAAGAACAACCAGATTCTTGGAGGATGCCTGGCAACAGGAAACTAGAATGGAGAAACCAGACAGGGAGGAACTCCAACAGAGTTGATCGCGGAAGGAAAAACCATAGTCTACCATTACTGGAAACAATAAATAGATCATAACAAATGGAGAATCTAGAACACTCTCACCCCACATAATAGAGACCAAACCGCAACAATAGTAAAAGAGGTGGAGGAGGAATTGGGGAGACGAAAAATTGCAGTCACGGAAGGAAATGACTAGCTGAGATGGGAACAAAAAGATGCTGGGGAATTCAATCTAAAAGAAGTTCGACACTATATCATGGACCAGGACCAAGAAGACCTGACGCAATAATGGGATAAGCTTTGGAACAACCCCCATTGGCCAAAAATAAAACTTTTCTAATGGTTAATACTCTACAAATGAATTCTAACTTAGGAAAACCTAAGGAAAAGAAGATTCATAGGTCCTTCTAGATGTCACCTCTATCAAGCCAAGGAAGAAAAAATGAACCATCTCCTTGACGAATGCACCTACACAATAAAAATCTGGGATTGGGCAGTAGGTATCTTCCGACAGTCAAATAGGATTTGGGGTAACATCTCCGCAACTATCAATATTTGGAAAGAGAAATACATCGAAAATGAAGAGGTGAAACTCTGTTGGAACCTCATCCCGGGAATGATCATATGGGCAATATGGAAGGAAAGGAACCGACACATATTCAAGAACCAAAGCTGGTCAGATGGGAAGATCAAGGAAACAACAATATCCATGACAAAAGAAACGATACAGAGCCACAATTGCTAGACAGGCAAAGAAAAACTCACAGACCAGGACTCCCGAATCCTAGAAGCCTTCCACCTGAAAGACGAACGCAAACCCAATCAGGAAAGATGTCCACAGAAACTCCAAGTAGGTGAGCGCAACTGGAAACCACTACCAATAGGCTCCCTCAAGATGAATTTCGACAGGGCATTGAAAGGTAGCCGAGGACGGACAAGAATGAGAGGAGTAATCAAGGATAGTAAAGGAAATATCATCTGGTTGTACACTAGGAGTCTGGGAAACTCAACCAACAACGCCATGGAATTCAGAGCCCTGGAGACCGACCTCGAGATTCTAAACCGGGAAGGGATGACAAACTCTATAGTGGAAGGATATTCCACGCTAGTTATTAAAACAGTAAGGAGACACCAAAACGGTACCAGAGTGGGAAAAATTTAGAGGCACTGGCGCTTGTCACATTCCCTGCAAAACATTCAGGAGCACTTGCAGATGGGGATCATAGTGGAGTTGCGTTGGGTATGGATGTTAGCAAATGGACTAGCGTACATAATCACTAATGAGGGGGTCAACAAGGAAGGACCATAAATGGACATTATATGGAGTAACATATCGAATGGCCAGTTACGAACAGACTGGACCCAACTAGCGGAAAATGACTGTGATGGAAGCCTAAGTATGGAAGACCACATCGAGGACGGAGGCACAGGAATAACTGAAGGGAATGCAGGATCCAAGAAGAATTCGATAGCCCACCACACAAACATGAGTTACAATGCAAATCCAGGTCACACAATAAGAGGAGGTATGACACCACAGTCCTGTCAATAGGAAGAAGTACAGGGGTTGTCCATGGGAAAGAAGAAAAGACAATCAACAGGTGGTAAAGGATGAAGGACAAAAGGGTTTTCCATGGTCAAGTATGGGTACACCTCACCCAAGTACAGATACAAGGAGTGGTAATGATTGTCGTACAACGTGCAGGGAAAAGGATTGGCGTAGGGATGAAGATAGGGCTCACAAGAGCACACACTCCAAAATAGTGTAAAAGGACCAGAAGATACACCTTTATGAGCGACCCATTATTTCCCAGACGAGCTCGCATCCAGGGAAATCCCATAAAAGAAGAAACACCAGGAATAGCCACAAACCAGAGAAAAGAAATTATAGAGCCCATCTTACATACCAGGAAGGGGCGAATAGGAACATGAGAAGAACCCAAGACAAAAACCACCACAAACAAGCCAAGATGATAAGAATGAAGAAAACCAATAGTAAGAGAGGCCGCCAAGGGAAAGAACCCCCGAAAAGAGCCCGAAGGATTACAAGGATGGAGCAAGTAGCTAGAGAAGCCAAGGATACCTTTCTCGCGCAGGTCGATCCAAAGGGAAAAGAGATCATCAACATGTGGGAGAGATAAATCAACACCACACGCAAGGGAAAAGCCTAGACGGAACTAATTCAAGAAGTAGATGGGATAAGGGACCCAGGGGCCACACAACCCAGAACAACCCTCTACCAAAAAATGGTGGAGGAGGTCTGGCGAACAAAATTGTTGATCGAAAATATGAGCACTGACCGGAAAGATACCAGCAGGGAGGCTATCAGGGACCACAAGATGGTGCTCACAGAAATTCTGAGCCGCCTCAGCAACCTGGAGGCCAGTGCAAAAAGACTAGTTGAGGACCAGAGGAGCCAAAAGGAAAAAATGGAACAAATGACAGGCCAATTCCACCTTTACCTACACTATGTTCACCACATGGACATCACTCCAGTAGACTAGAGAGAAACACCAACTTGTATTAGAAATATGCGCACGGTGGAGAAGAGGAAGGAGAACGAGGCAAGAAGGGATGGTGACGCAAGACATCCCATCATCCTGGACTATTGCAGGTTCAACCCCTGGTCAAGTTGTATTCAGTGTAGGAGATACCCTTGTTTTATGGTTATGTATTTTATGTATATGTTATGGTTTAGTCTTTCAAACTGGTTTCCGGAAGACTAGGTCGGTTTCCCATGGTGGCGGCCCATCCCTCCCCCTTCTATCTTAGACAGTGAAACTCTGGGATCCCTGATCTAGTTTCCTTTTTGGAAGATCAAGGGATTCCCCTTTTCTTTTTTGTATCATAACTTCTTTCAGTAATACATGATTTCACACTCACTTATAAAAAAAAGCATTACTGATTTTGAAAACATGTTTTTATCTTATATCATTTCTTAGTATAAACCACCATTTTTGTAAAAAGGCACTTGATTGTTGTGTTTTTGGAAAACATATATCTCCTTTCCATCCCACATATTTTTTTATTTAGTACATATTATCCCACTATCATCTTCTTCTATTAAATTACTCTTGCTAAAGGTATCCCACCACTTGCACCTAAAAAGAACAAATTGGAAAGATGATAAGTCCACTTGCATGGTTTCCTATGTATTTGTACAATTAAACCTAAATTTCCTTTTATTATGTTCTATTCATAGTGGCTAGCACAAGTGGGTTAGTTGAACTCATCCTCCACTCCCTAGTCAAATGCAGCATGCCCATCACTGGCATCCTTCATGCAACAATCATGTCCATATGACCATATAAATGGGTAGAAATGCACTTGTAAAAATGCGAACAAAGGACAATGTCATATGTCCAATAACCTAAATTGGATTCAAATTCAATGATGTATTCATGAAATTAAAACAAATAGAACGAAATGAGATAAATATTATCAAGTTTATTGTAAACAATAATAAAATAACAAAAGATAAATGTCTTACTCTTAATAATGCAATTTTTTCTATTGGTTTGGACTAGCTCATATTCCCTTATGTCCTAATTTTGATTCCCAATGGTTGTCCCAAACCACTCCACTTTGTGTGTTGTCAATTTTATTGGTGTATTCTCTAGCATAATATAATCAATCATATACTATGTACCCCTCCATTATAGACTCCAATTTTCCCATCCGTCAAACAAAAACCCTTCAAAATTTTCATATATCTTTCCAACAAGAACATCCAACTACATGAGACCTCCCTATCTAATTCAATCTCATCAATTAGGTGAATTAGATGATGGACCTAAAAGTTCATGAAATTAGTTGGAAGTTCCTTTTCAAACATACAAAAACCCTCATCTCTGTCTTGATGCCATTATGGAATGTTGACCATGTTTACCTCCTTTTATTTAATCCAATGTAAAAATGGATATAATTTAGATGTGGTGCATTAAAACTCTCAAGGGAAGTCATTGTTCAGAAAATCATGCATAAAAATGGATACTAACATTACAAAATAAACATGTAAAAAATTAATTGGGATAATATTGTGAGTGTATACCATATAACCTACACTATAAAAAAGGAAGGACATAATCCACATATACATACACTTAAAAATCAAAGATGGCCATGTGATTTCAACAATAAAAAAAATCCTCATATAGTGAAGTAGCATCATAGAATCAACCCATATAAATAAGGTTCCTTAAAACCTTATATAACATCCTTCACTAGAGATAGATTATATTTCTCTTCAAAATCTATGGGAAACTTGAAGCTTCTTTAAAAGATGACGAGGGGTTATCCTCTACTCTACTTACGTTTTTTTTTGGATAATGTTGCTACCTAGTATTCAAAGAAATAAGATATCTCCTGATGTCCAATGTGTTACTTTTTTTCAATGATATACACCTCCATAATGAAGATGAGACATTTTTTAGTATATGAGATCTAGTAAGTGGGAAATTTTAGGATTTCCTCAATATGGAAGTTCATAAAATAAATATTTCATTTTCATCCCAATGGAAAGTTTTCTCAAATGTAGGTGTCAAAAAATTCAGGATCATCAAACATAGGTTCACCATTTCAATCAAAACATTATTCAATTTCTTTCTTCTTATTTGTTTCACTTGGAGGTAGTTTGTCAATATTATTGTTTCAGGTTTCTATGTTCTCTTGAGTTTACTATTGAAACCATATGCTACCATTGAAATTTGGATCTCTCTAGTAGGAATACCATCAAGCGATGGTACATTAGCTTTCGTAGGTCATCAAACCACCTGTATTTTTGATAAAGTTCACAACATTTACATCCATGATACCCTCTTTTCACAAGATATATGATGTTGTTGTATACAACATGTTAGCAAGAAATAATATAATTACACCAAATTAAGTATGTCAAATCACATAACGAATATAAAAAATAAATCATTATGGTTACCATATAAAATTCTTAATCCTTAGAAAACATACATGGTTTATGCATATATACCGTACAATGTAAAACACCTCTTTGTTGGGAAGGATCTCGATACATCATATAATATTCCATAATTTCCTCAATTCATATACCTATTATTAGAATTATATTTCGATTTTCTTCACTTGTATTCTACCAAGAATTATAAGTTCCAATATAAGATGTTAGTTCTTCATAGACAACCATGGGGGGTATTTTTCTTGATCACTTCCATTGGCTAAATAGAATAGTTGGTGTTTTTAAGGGAATACAAGTTAACTCCATGTATCCTATATATTCTTCATGTTATTGAATCCTTTGGGTTCTAAATAAATTTTAGCTTAACTTTGTCTGAGGCATGATATCCCTTTATCATTACTAACTCTTTATGGAATTCTTTGAATATTTGGGATTATAGTCATGTGCATCAATATCCTATGAGGACCATTTTGACCATTTTATTTTTTATCCTTTTCATGCCCACTTTATAGACATATTAGTGTGTCCATGTATTCACTTTTGTAAAGAACGTAGTCATATGAACAAACATGACATCACACATACTCAACAAAAAAAACCTTTTCAACACATTATTTTCCTCTTCACAACTTCCAAGGAAAACATTGTCAATTGGAAGTACCTTAAATTTTAAGAAGTTACAATTAATGAGCAACATAAAAATGTACATTGCAATTAAGAATACATAAATTCCTAATTGTGTGATGAAATTCATTAAAATATAGGGTATTTAATGGTTAGTTACTTCACTAGTGTTGAGAAACATTTGTCCGGCATACCATTCATTGCATTCAAGTTGTACAATGAGATGGTTGTCCCTAATTAGATAAACCTTGAACTATGTCCAAAGAGAGGATTGATGGAAGCATATTTCATGCTTTGAAATAAGGTATCAAAGTATGAGAATCATCCTCAAGCCCATCTTGCTAGAATGTATTTAGTAACATTCCTTCCAATGCATGTGTATATTGTAAGAAATCATCCATAAAAAATTCTATATCATTGTTTTCATCCTTAACATTTGAAAAACCAATTCTATAATTATGGATGTTCTAAATTGGTGACTCAAGATGCAATAGTAATTTAATAGGTGGTTGTTCCAACCATGCTTAATATGACTTCTCTCTGAGTTATGCTCATTTATTCGCATTCTCTTTATTTTACATCATAGTGGGGTGCAATAGTAGAAGAGAGGCATGTTTCTCATAATTAGAATTCAAATTGAAAAAATATTGAACATTAAATCAATGATATTACAAAACACAATGCGTTTAGGATGTTCACACATTAGACCAAGCATTTACTAGAAGCATGGAAATTGTTTTTGAATACACATGCAACCAACCACTTTAGAAAATGAATGTCAATCAACCAATAAATTTACATTAATTCCATTGAAAAAAAATGCAAGTCAATGATGTTTTTATTATGTCGCAAGAAAACATCTATAGGTAATATCAAGCAAAGTGCGTCATTGATGAGTGGTCAATTGGGTATAAAATCCATAGTTTATTAATAACTCATCACCAAGAGACATAGTATGTATTGCATGCACATCAAATATTGATTCCTTTTTTTTCCTAAAATAACTCTTTGTGATTGAAATGTTCATCAAATGAAAAAATAGCACCAAAAAATAAGAACGAGTATCTATTTATGAACCTTGCAATGTTTCCATGAGTGTGTAGATAACAATCCATATGTAACAAGTTCTTCCTATCAAACTTTTTGAAATCATAATCATTCATGTACTTACTACACATGTGAAGGCTATGTTTGTATTTAACAATATTCATGTAATCGGGCTAGCTATAAATAGGATTAGAAAATGGCATAAGTGTCAATGTTTGTTTGGGAGGAACAAACACATGTGAAATGATAAACAACCCAATATTTATAGCATCTATTTTAGACTTGACATTCACATAATTATTACCATAGAAGGAGAATTCATTCCCAAGACTAGGCACAAGTAGGGAAGACAACCAAACACCATACAAAGCATGATAGTAATAGGTTTGGTATTTAATTTTCATTTGGACATGAAGAGAGAAGTCATCACTACCCTATAACAAATATAGTGACCTTGGTTTGTACTTGGACATTTTTTCTCTCATCTTGTACAACGTTTTGGACCTCTTAATAGAGTTTCTTTGGGTAGGATTGATATTGTACTTTGGGTCGCTAGAAATCTCAATTGACTAAAAATAAGGAGATAGGCTAGTCAATTTTGAATGAAACATATTTTATTTGGCATTCAACTTTTCAAGAAAGGACTATATGGAAGTGTTTGTGTATATATCCTTTTATATACTTCATAGTGGTGGGAGGTATTGAACCGTTAATGTGAGGTAGTAGTTCATTAACATAATGGGAGAGCGTGACATGTTGAGGGTTCACCTTCATCCCTTTATATTTTAAACAAGCACATATTGCAAGTATGTTTTAAAAGATATTGAGTTCATGGTGAAGTACCAGTAGCCTACATGAATACTAGAAAATGGCATGTTTCACCACATGGGGAAAAGTAGCTCTCCATTTTCATATACTATCTACCAATGATGTCTTGATCTAGATAAGATCTTGCATCATTTTTGTATAGGTTGGATTGATTGAATATCATGCACATCTAAACTTGATATTGAATCGAGATCCTAAAAAATTCAATGCACAATTAGTCAAATGCATATGAAAAGGTAACATATATTCAATCGAATAATTAAAATACATATAGCTTCGAACTTCCTACCAATGCAAAGAAAGAACTTGGTGGAATTGGTACAATATGAAATTAAGAATTTGAAAACTTGCCCATTTGATATTACCATTTATCTTTTTTTTTGTATTTAATCCAAAATCATAACCAATATATGTTTATATTCTTAAAAAAAAGTGTGAAAAACATATAACATGGTAACTTCAAACATACTTTAGAAGGGATTTCTTAAGTGTTTGGAGTGCCCATTTACATTAGTTCCACTAATGCAATCGTTGGCCAAAAAAAAAAAAAAAATTAATTCACTTATTTTATCATACACTAAAAAAAACCTATGCTAAAACCTTTACAAAGCAAAACCTCATCAATTGCAGAGGTTTACACATCTATTTTGCTAAAAATCTATTACTCATGTATTATATTATAGAGCACCCATGCACTTAATACTAAAAATACACACTACATACTCAAAAATATTTAAAAAAAAAAAAAGTCAATGCAGTTTTCATCTATGCATGGAAAAAGCGAACTTCTCATTTTATAAAGATACTTTAACCAAATCCTCTATTACTCATGTATTATATTATAGAGCGCCATGCACTTAATACTAAAAATACACACTACATACTCAAAAATATTTAAAAAAAAACAAAGTGAATGCAGTTTTCATCTATGCATGGAAAAAGCGAACTTCTCATTCTGTAAAATACTTTAACCAAACCTTATTCCGTTGGTGTAACATGGGAGACTTGTGCAAGATATTTACTAAGTAATATATCAAAGAGGGCACATTTTAATTTTTAAAAGAAAAAATCATAAAAATCATACAAAGACATCATGGATGGCATACAAATTTACATAAAAAAAACAAATTTGAGGTATGAAAGTTGATTGTCTTTATCTCAACAAATTTATATTATTCTATTGTGAAATTTCTTTAAATTTAGTTTTATTCATATTCGGATGGCATACAAATTTACATAGAAAAATAAATTTGAGGTATGAAAGTTCATTGTCTTTATCTCAACAAATTTATATTACTCTATTGTCAAATTTCTTTAAATTTAAGTTTATTCATATTCACGTTTCCAATAAATTTAATGTTTCCAATAAATTTGAACAAAAGATAAAAAATTATATTTCACTTTCAATACTGTAAAATTTAATCAATACTCTAAAATTTAAATTTATTGTTATTTCTCTCTATTTTTTTTCCTCTTCAAATATCAATAGTAAATATTCAATTTCCTTATCTTTTACAATGATATGATATTTCATTAAAAAATGTGAAATATTTATGAATTAAAATATATATTAATCTTAACAATATTTTTATGTAAAAATATATATTATATAATATACCAATGGGCACAAAAAGCTATTAAAATCTTAGTGTGAAGGTGAAACATGCTCCTATAAATGAAATGCATACTTGTGTGTTACTATCTAATGTCCATGAGTGCGTTTAACTATAGCAAAGTTATCATGAAAATGTTGTAGAAGCTTCCAAAATTCTTTAATTACTTTTATATTAGACTTTTTGTTGATTTAAAAAACTTAATGTTACAAGCACACATCTCAAAAAGATAATAACATAAATTAAGTAAAGTTTCAATAAATAATTATTTTTAATTACAGATGGGTTGGCAATAAGATATAAAAATAATGTTAAATTATTTACCAAAATGTTGCAAGTAGCACGAGGTACTTGAAGTTTTAAGATATAATAACTAGGGCAACAACCGACACAGCACCAGCACCTCCCTCCCGTTTCTGAAAAGCAGTGAGCAGTAGCAATTCGTCCTCCTCTGAAACGCTCAAGGCGACCGGTTTGGCAGTAATATTAGACATTCATCTCCATTTCAAAATCAATGAAACTGTTTGTAACACTTTACGAATTAGATCTATTAAACACGATGAGAATCGACAAAATGGGCGTGGACTATCATTCTATTCAAGATTATAAAAACCAAAAATTTCCTTTCAATTCATTATAAAAACGAAGAAAGTACGATTCGTTTCCTCTTCACTCATTCCAAATTTGTCTGTTCTGTTGCAAAATGAATGCATCCATCCATCCGACAAACGATGCTCGTAAGTGGCTTGCTGACTATGCGGAGCAGGGATTCAAGTGAAATATTCTTCTGTGACTTTATATTCAATCGACACGGTGGCCAAGATCACAACAAAAGCATGAAAATCTCATTACAGTGCATCAATTATTAATGTATAGCTACCGACAATTAGTCGATAGAGAGCTCAAGCTTTTACACCCAAAGTCGGCACTGTAGCCTGGATCACGACAAAAGCATGAATATGTCATTACAGTGCATCCATTATTAATGCATGTTACGGACAATTAGCAATTGGATTCGTGGAATGAGGAATCAACATTCTGATAAACTTACGTGGATGAGTTTTGTGCATAAGACAACGTGAAAGATGAACAATAACAAACATGGAAGATATCACTTTGATATGCTGATCAATGAGAAGACACATTAAGATTAAAATATTAAAAGAAAAGATTCGGTAAAAAAAACCTTTCAATATCCATTAAGAAATATTAAGGCTGAGATGTTTCCAAAAAAAACTAGAATCTCCATGTTTCAAAAAGAAGATTCAAGAAGATTGTTGCTTTTCCTAGATGCATTGGATTTATAAAAAGATTGGCCAAAGATATCGGAATGACCTAAAAAGAAGATTCAAGAAGATTGTTGCTTTTCCTAGATGCATTGGATTTATAAAAAGATGGAACAAAGATATCGGAATGACCTCAAAAAGAGCCAAGAAACATCAAATATTTTGGAGAATGCATTGGTGATTCCATTGAGAAAACTCCTAAACGCCCTGGAAACTCTATTGGAAAGATTCAAGAAAATCCTCATGGAAACTCAACCAAATATCTTCCTTTGTGATGCTACTTTTCCTTCTTCACCAAGACCAATAATGGCTTTACAAGACTAAAAAAAAGAAAGAATTATTCAAAGGAGGTGATTTCATAGAACCCCTTTAAATCTCGGAGAACTTGATTTTTAGATGCCTCATATTCTTATTGAAAAAAAATTCACATTTTTTGGGAATACTTTATAGGATGCAGAGCAACATTTATTTAAATTCAAAAGCACATGTGATGTTTTCAATCTCAGCGAAGACAATGTGTATCATTACCAATTGGGATGTGTTGGAAGCTTCATTTGCTAAAAAGTTCATCCCAAGAATACACTCATATGCCCTTTCCGATTCTTTCAATGTTTCTTCCGAGCCACCCTCTCCCATATGGACACAAGATAATGAAGTGAATGATTTGGGAAAAAAATCTAATCAAAGAATGAAATATTTTTCTTCTATTCATATAGTTGAAAATAAAAATTCCAATTCCAATTGTCAAGTGCAAGATTTTAACCTCCCATATACTCCATATGAAGATATTTCGAGCAAGAAGATCAAAAATGAAATTGAAGAGCCTCTACCAAATGAAAAAGAAGATTTCAACCATCATACTCATATGGAAGATGTTGTAACAGATGATAAAATGTCACAAGAGAATTGGCAACAAGAACAATTGGTGGAATAAATTAATCCTGAGAACAATGATGGAGAATATTGTCATCGCGTAAAAGAAGAATTATTTCAAGACAAAGTTGATAAATCAAGAATCTTGGATGTAGTCAATGATAAGGAAAATCGTGAAAGTGTTTTCAATTTAGAGACTCCTCATTCAACCCAAGACATTAGTATTATTGAGAAACCAAGAATTGTGTTGGCCCTGGGATATGGATTAAGAAAGAAAGCAAAGAAAAAGGAAAAGAAAAGATGAAGTGAGAACTGCGCAGAAGGCACATTGACAGAGAATGGGTCTAAGTGGCCAAAGGAGCAGAAAAGAAGAAGCGAAGTAAGGTAAAACAGGTCATTGGATGAGAAGATCGAGGAAAACAGATCAACAAGGAAGATGGATCGTGGACAACTCAACAAGTAGAAAAGGTCACCAATGGATGCTTTGGAGCACCTCGTGGGAAAGAAGAAAAGACATGCTCGCAAAGCTCGAAAAATGCGGGTCAAGTTGACCTAGGGTTTTAGACACCTAGGGTTTTGGTCAATTAGGGTTTGGACACCTACGTTTCGGCCTAAGGTTGTCAGAGAGTTATTGTAATGTATAAATAAAGGTCTAAAGGACCTGGGATGGATGGGTGCTAAGTTGGTTGAGAGCTCATTGTTATTATGTGATTGAGTGATTACTACTGTGTGAGAGAGAAGTGTTGTGTGTGAGAGCACTCTAGTATTGTAAGATCTTCAGCTGGGTGAGAAGATCAACCCTGCAACTGGGTGCGTATGGAGGGGAGAGAAGAAGAGAAAGAGAAAGAGATCTGCAAAGATAAGAGCGCAGATAGAACAATATTTTTTCATATAATATCAAGAAACACAATTCTGTGGACGTAGCCCTAGGGAGAGGGTGAACCACATATATTTTGTGTCTCTGTGGTTGATGTTGTGTTCTTGTGTCTTCTGTCATTCTGTTATTGCATTATTATGTTAGATATCGAATATAACTGTGTGAAGTAGGTTATGCTTGGTAAGAATAACTAGGTTGTTGTGTGTTGTTGCCTTGGGTCCACTTGCATTTCCTCTCATTGTAGACACATGTTTCATGCAACCCCGTATTTCTAGGTCAAGTGAGACTACATCTTCTTTGCAGGTGTTACCTAAAGGGCCAGTAGTTAGGGCTTGTTGGTGCACTGTTAGAGTTGAACCCTGGGTCTGCCTCTGTGCCAACAAATGGTTCTGTTTCCGGGACCTGGATCTTCTTGAGGGAATGTCAAGGTGGTTTACATCGAAGATAGATATTCAAAAGTGGATAGAAGAACAAGAAAATGACTTTGTTGAATCCCTGAACAAGAACCCTAAGCTTAGTACAAAAGACTGGTTAGGAAGGTATATCTTTACTGATATACACGAGATTTTCTTTGGAGGAATTCATAAGGAGCTATATGAGTGGTTAGTCAGATTAGCAGATACCTAGTTTGAGATCAAATCTAGACCACCTGTGGTTTGGACATCGACGCTAATCAAGAAGGTCAAGAGAGTTGATAACGTTGTTTCAAGAGCAACGGATCACTAGTTCGATAGTACAATTGGAGGGTACATCACTGAGTTTGTCATTGACAGAGTTGAGTCATATAGCCAAGCAGAGAGATATTTCTTTAAGGGACCTAGAGGAAAATTTTCACACTTATTGAAGTTGAATATAAAGATGCTATTGCATGATAAGAACATATTGAAGATACAATAATTGGTCGGATTGAAGAGCTAATGTTCAAGAACTCAGAAAATGACAGTGACACAAAGGTTGGACACACGTGCAGTGGGAGAATGTTCAGAGAAGTTCCTCTTGCGAACATGTTTAAACAGAATTACGGAGATGAGGGCTTCTATAGTGGATAAGAGGCAGAACTAACAGATGAAGAACATTCAGAGTCCGCTAGAGAAGAGGAAGGGAAGACTGAAGAACTTCACCGAGAAGAATCAGAAACTTCAGGAACTGCGCAAACTGTTGAAGTAAGTACTATTACTCCTCTCGTTGTTTTAGCAGCATTAAGTAACCATAGTAGTGTTGACGGGCGAAATTGTCTATCCGTCAATTGAGAGAGTGGAACCGGTCTAGGGTTGTCTAAATAACCCAAGCCGTTTGGAATGAACCACCCTGACGGGTTTAACGGCTCCGTTGGCCGCTCTAAGATCCTAAGAAAACCAAAGAGAAAACTAATCTAAACTAACTAAAACTATCTAAAACAAATAAAACAAACTAATACACTAATCTAACAAACTACTAAATTAAACTAAAACTAATAAAACAAATTAACTAAAAACTAACTAATACACTAATCTAATTAAAACAAACTACTAAATTAAACTAAAACTAAATACAAACTACTCTAACTATTCTACTAATTACCATTACACTAACTCTACTAATTAACTGTCTAACTACTAGTTGAATTACAATTTATTCACAAATATACAATATACATAACTTGCAGATTTGAATAAAACCTGTAAAACTCATGTGCTTTCTGCCCTAAGACAGCCAAAGATATATTTTTGATTTTATGATTATATGAAAAAAAAATAAAACTTACTGAAATTAAACGATCTAATATATTTATTGAAAATTAAACAATCTAATATACTAATTCTATCTATAAATCTAACTAAACTAATATCTAAAATAAACTACTAAACAAATGACAAACTAACCTGGAAACACTCCTAATTTGTCCTGTGTATGATGACTTCGAAGCTGGTCGGAGGAAGTAAACTCGCACCGGTTAGTCCAAAATGCTTCTCGTAAACGATAGGTTGCGCTGCTCTTTGATTTGTTTACAGGATAAACAAGACATAAAAAATCATAACAATTTTATGTTTTATAAATCTCTGCAATAAGGGAAACCTATTATGCAAAAACTTATACTTGATAATTCAACTCATGAAGAAGAGAAATCTGTCATTCACAAACTGAACTAAGCAATTGCTATAATTTTTGTGCACTGGAAGAAATCAGATATGGATTACAGTGATATAATTATATCATTTGCAAATGATTAAGATAGCTAAAGTAGTCATTAACCAGATACAAATTGATATACACAACATGAAACAAAATATTGATATAATGAGAAGCTAAAGTTGTAACAAAACACCAAACTCTGCCTCAGTCTGTATTAAAATTCCATATCCTTGTTCTCCCACGAATGAGGATGATCATTATTACAAAAATAATAGGTATTTA
>SNQJ01S0025370.1:123069-134801 GCA_010110895.2 Picea sitchensis
GTCTACAGAACTTATCGAGGAGCGAAAAGTTCTGTAGACAAACAAAGTACGTCTACTTCCTACTCTATCAAGATTAGTCCAAAATAGGTCTATCTACTAAAGAGATAAATTCATGTGACATTGAACATGAATTAGAAAGAAACAGGCCAAGCAAATTATATTAATAAGGGAAAAACATTGCTTATAGCCATAGATGGAATGCGACAGCTCTGCCAAGTCCTCCTTGTCTAACCCTCGCTCAAAATATCCGCGATCCGAATGATGATAGCTTCACCGATTGCTCCCTATGAGATCATAGGTCTCTTGCTTCCAAAATATTTCTGTTCCAGCACCACTTATGAGATCATAAGTTTGGTGTGATTCTCTCTTTTCAGTCCCCTTTTACCATGAGAAAGCTTGCTTATATAACCTTGGAGAGGCTTTAACCACTTGAGATATCCTTGGGGAAGTTGAAGATTTGCCTCCTTCAGTTGAGGATCTGCCCTAAGATCATGGATGGACTAGGGATTTGAATCCAACTGCCTTCCAAGAATGAAAGGATCCTCCCCCCATTCATCTCAACAACTTAACTACTGCCCAAAATAGGTAGCGCTCCCTCAAAAGAGCACTCAGAGTTCTATAATTCTCCCTAGTAGTGTATAGGGGGGCGCCAACACTCCTGAGGATAGGAGCGCTCCTGCAAAATGGTTGATGCAACACTATAACGCTCCCTGATGGATTATGGGGGTGCACCAACACTCCTGAGATAGTTATAAGGGAGCACTCCCCTCCAAAAACTTAGTTTTTTGAGTGTTTTCAGATGGCAAAAGGTTCATGAGCCCAATTAACCTTTCCTCCTCTTCCAAATCAAGTGTTTGACATGTGCCAAGTGTCCTCCTGATGTCGTTTACAGGCACAACATAGGCATCATGGCAGTATGCTTCCCTGACACTTGCAACACTTGTGAGCAAAATGCGACACTTGCGACCTTTGTAATGATGACACATGCGACACTATCAAAGTGAGTATTTTTGATGTGCAACATATATGACATAATGTAGACAAGTATCATGTTCAAGGGTGACAACAAAGAGATGCCATAAAAGTTTTCAAGACTTGACCCACTTCCCAATTTCCCCCCCATCTAGATAGATGAGTACCTCTTTCTTTTTTAACGAGCTCGAGGAGGATAAGACATGCTCAGTATAATATCACCCTTCAGATGATTCCTTCAGAGTATTTTTAACGAAACCTAGGAAGGAGTGGTTTCATCCCAGATAGGCCTTTCGATGTATTTTTTATGAGCCCAAAGAAAGTAAACTCGGTGGTTTTTCATGTTTAGAGAGTTTGAAAAACATTTAAAGGAAACTCCCAGATGGAATTTTTCGTAATTTTAGTCTCCCAATCCCCAAAATGTATAAAATAATACCTAGGAGAACTCTCCTAATCATGTTTGATTAGAGTGTTCCTTTTTTGTAATTAGTCTCATTGGGTCGAAAAAGAGATAAACTACCACTCGAAAGACGCCCCTTCAAACCTTTTAACGAATGTTAAAGGAAGCAAGATCACTCAACAATATTTTCATGTTTAGAGAGTCTAAAAATAGATTAAAGGAAACTCTAGGGGGTTCCTTTTTCATATAACCTTTATGAGTCCATAAAAGTGATAAAAGTATACTCAGTCACATTCTCATGTATTTATGAGAATGAGAAAGAACAAAGACTAAGGTCAGAATTGGTTTAATTTTTACACAATCTTGAAACAAAATCAAACTATGCTTGGAATTTTCCAGGTTCAATCCCTAGATTTCTATTTCATTTTTTAAGGAGCTTGATACAGATAGGAAAACTATGCTCGATACTTATGTTTCATTTTTTAATGAGCTTGCTACAGAGAAGAGAAACTATGCTCATAGATTCTGTTTCATTTTTAACGAGCTTGCAATAGAGAAGCAAAATTATGCTCGTAGCTTATGTTTCATTTTTTAACGAGCTTTCCACATAGAAGAAAAAGTATGCTCGTATCTTCTCCTTGATCATGGCTTCCAAGAGGACAATTCTCTGGAAGGAATACATATCAAGGGAAAAATGTCATCCATGGCTTCCATGAGATCTTCGCTAGATGGAAGAAAAACACTCTAGGAGGAATACATGTTGACGACCTCGATAAGGATAGGGAGATATAGATATAATAACCCTATAGAAGAGATGACCATGTCAACTACCGAATCTAAATAGATAGATTCCCTCTCATTTAGATTTGAACGCATGGGACAGGTCGTTACATAATTGACCTGTGGTGGGGGCGGACATTGCTGGAATGTATGGACCGTTAAGGGAAGGCATATGGTTGACCATCAAATGAGGGTTAATGAATGAAAGTTGGTCGATCATTACTATGTTTTAGTTGTGAGTGAAACATATCACTAGAAAGAGAGTGGACACAACATCTCTCATAACGTAGACATAGTCTCACTCGAGGAGCAGGTTAAAATCCAAGGGGTCATGAAATACCATCACATCGATGTAGACCTTTTTTCCTCCTAAAGTAATCAGAAACTGAGGAAGGATACCTAAAGGTTAACTAACTCTTCTATCAAAGTTCAACATATTCTGAGTCATAGGTGAAAGCTACGAGGAACCAAAAGATTTCCAAGAATTTGTCGGTAATTTGCTAACATAAGCACCTTCATGTATTATAGTGTTAGGAATATTCCTACCACAAAATTGCATGGTGATTTGAAAAGAAACATAATAAGTAATATGGGGTTTTGTCAAATGATTCTAATCAATATAAATCATCTGATTTCTTGAAGGGGGTGTCATCGGGATGAGCGGAGTGCCCCCTAGTTTGGGTGAATCATTATTAATGAGGTATACCTAAGTGACATCCTCACTCTTTGAATGAGGAGTGGGATCAACTGATGATGGAACCAGAGCGACAACTTTGGCTGCACTTCTTAAGGGAGGAGCGATATTGATTGATGATGGACTCAAATCGACCATTTTGGGTTCACTCTTTAGATGAATAGTGGGGATGACTGATGATAGAATTAGATCAACTACTTGGGTTATTGGTTCAGCTGAGTATGAAACCAGAATGACCACTTGGTCAACCAGACCGATCGATTATGGAACCAGATTGACCAGTCCATCAACTAACGACGGGTTGGGAGAGATCTTACAATAACCAGTGGGAAGTTGAACATTTTACAAAATATAAGAACCCTCATCCATATGAGAGAAAATGTGAGAGTGATGATCACCTTGACATAACATACAATGAAATTTGATGGTTCTATTCTTCTTACCAACCTTAATGTCACTAGTTGACAGGGTGTCACCAACATGTCCAGCATGGGATAATAACGTGGAAGACCATATTTCTAAGACCTTGGGGAGACTAGGGAAATCCCTCAGAAATTGGTCACCCTTACAAATCATGCAAGGGAATTTGGGTTTAGGATTATTCATTTTATACTTTTCGACTTTATCAACACTCCCATTATAATTAACAGTAGTTGGTTTCTCAGATCCAACATGACTTGATGCGGTTGGGGGATTGGTCCCTTTCTGATTCTTCTTATTCTTCTCTTTTTGTTTCTTCTTATTCTTATCAACCCGGCTACTTGATTTAGAGATTCACTAGGCGAAGAAGGAGAAAGGGAAGGAGAACTAATGGGCGAAGAAGGAGAAAGGTCGACATGAGGTTGATTTGTGGGTGGTGTTCTTACATCTGAAGCATTTGGTGCATTCAAAGCACTAAGAAAATTCGAGATTACCAGAGTGGGGAACAACCAAACCAATAACTTAATTGTGAGTCTCGAAAGACTCAGTGTGGCAATGCACGGAGGACCAAAATTTCCAAAAGAAGGAAAGGTGAAAGGTTCCCTGGGAAAAGGGGTTCCTCCGTTGGTACTCCTAGGAATTGATGCCATTGACACTGACTCAAACTATGGTACACTAAGGAAAACAAAAATCACATTCTACAAATACAAGAAGAAAACAATCAAACAAACCTTCCCACAATGAAGGCACTAGTTGGTGATGAAATACAACATCGTCATATCAATATAGGAAGAGGATGAGATAGAGCAGGTGGATTGGTTACGTTTGTGATCTTCTTAACACACTTACGCCTTACTGCAAGTTCCCACATAGTTTTACTCATCGGTTTACCCTCCAAGGATCCCGAGTGAGTTTGACCAACATCTGACCCAGGTACAGTGAAGACTCCCATTCATCGTCACCTTGTGTATTAAACCTACATATATAGGCCACTAAGTTTACATCCAACTCCTAGTCAGCCTTCGGGCGGATACAAGCGCCAATCAAGATCGAATGTATGGGCAGGATAACAAGTAAAAAATTATTCAAGAGAACTGAAGACAAGTGGACTGGAAGAATATTGAGGACCCCAAACGGATTCGAGATTCATGAAACTCTAAGACCAAATGAAACCATCTTTTTCTCAGGAAGAACCCAAAATATATGATCTTTATGCTACGTGGGTTAAGCTTCGAAGGGGAAATATCTTCTTCTCTCCTGCACATGACCTCGTGTTTAACCCCTATGCAAGAGGGGGATCTCGGCTATGCTTATACAAACATTTTGATTTACCTCTCCTTAGCACAAGATTCTATGTTTGTCTGATGGATTTGGAAAGTTATCTTCACAACCTAGTCCAAATCCCTATAGTTTAAGCTAATGTAGGTTTGCTACCTGATAATATAAAAGTGTCTGATCAATTTTATAATTGTTTTATTTTAGGGTTGTTGTTTACTCAAGGGTGCGAAAGTGAAACTTATGATGTTTTAGATTCTACTCCAAAATACTGGAGAATAATGAGATGCAAATATTTTTCTTCAATGAATCCTACATATGGCATGGAGAAGAGGTTCAACTTCCAAAAACACCCAATTCCCAAATGCAATTTTCTAAATGTAATCTACTACACTACCCAAAATCAAGAACACACCTATCTTCTTTGTTTGATTCTAATATACAAAGAAAGCAAATGAAAATCCTTTAACGCTCTATTACTTTCAATAAAAATGAAAGAGTCGAATGCAGATACAAAAGAAATAAAGAAAAAAATATTTCAAACAAAGCATGCACTCTTAGGATAAAGGGGACTGGAAAAAAAAAAAAAGTATGATAACTCACTCAATCAAGGACTTGAAAATCGACAAGCATTCAAGTAATATAAGAAAGTTCAGAGAAGAATCCAAAAATTGATAGAGAGAAAGAGAAATCACTCAATTAACTTGAAAAAAGGAGCAACAATAAAGGGAAATCAAAGCTAGGTTGTGGTAAGAATAAAGTCTTAAATCATTCAAGAGGAAATATTTAAAAAGTAACTTAATACCAACAAACCTTTGCAGACCTTTTCAATCAGTCAGATAACCAAAAACTTCGCAAGACTCAGACCAAAGCATGAATAAACAAGGTGAATCAATATTGCAATTTGGAAAACGTTGCAAGCTCAAACAAGACAACTAAAAGAGTGACAAGGACCCATATCCTCAACCTAAACATAGTCACAAGAAAAAGTATAGACTCTAGGAAAAAGACCTCCAACAAAGGGTTGAGAAAAACAGGGCAGATTCTCCTGGATTTGTTCAAAACAAGAGAGCAACGCTACCTAAAACAAAGAGACAAAGTGCTACAAAGATCCCTAAGAGACTACTAAGGAGTGCTCATCAGATAACCAGTGCCCTGGTAGCCACTCTGGGGGAGTGTTGATCTTGTTGATGCTTTAAAATATGCATAAAAAAGAAAAACAATCAACAAAGATTGGCTTGGTAGCTGTGAATAAGTCTTGATGAAGAAGAGGGAAGAGGGAAGGCTCATAAACAATCAACCAAACAAGATCAAACAAGGAAAAGGTTCAGACTATCCAAGGAAAGACAAGTCAATCTCCTTCCCCAGTGGAGTCACCAATTTTTGTTACGAAAATATTCCCTTGCAGACTGGTGAACTTTCCCTTGGATTACAGACCCCTCTACCAAGACAGAAAATAACATTTGGACACTACCATTCCTATAGATTCATTTTATCCATCGAAAAAGAGAGAAGGAGGGGAATTATGATGTACCTTGTTTATGAAGTTTGTCCAAGTTGCTCGAATCTGCGAGCTCCGAACAATACCTGTAATGGACAACATGAAACAAACAACTATCTCGTACTCTAATGGATTAGACAAAATCAATCGATCTATGAAGATTAAGAAAATCATAGACAAGCACATGTAAACACATACTTGAATTAAATAGGCCAAGTATATTAATGAGAACTTCAAAATGAAACTTACAATCTTCAGATGATGCTCCAACAACCTCTCCAAGTCCTCCTCGTCTAACCCTTTCTCGAAATATCCACAATCAAAATAACAATTCTTTGATGATTTCTCCTCCTTCTCACAATGGGAATGCCTCCATTTATAGGATTTGAGATTCTCAACTACCTTGGGTATATTTGGAAATAGTTGAGGATATGGCTCCAATAGTTGTGATATATTCCTTAGATACCGCCCTGGAGTTAGATTCGAGCCAAACTAACCTAATCCATCCACAATTGTCTTTAGAGGAAAGTGGGACTTCCTCCAATATTCCCTCAACCAACTAAGCGATCCCTTAAAATGTACAATAGAGAGCTACATTTATTCCCCTGAGATGGACAAGGAGAACTAGTGCTCCCTATGTATGAGTAGGGGAGCGATGATCTTCCAAAAAGTCACCAGGATGAGTAAATCCCTAGTAAAGATACTTGTTCCAACTATAAGATGATGGGGATTCTTTTTCTAACATGTTTTAGGGGTTTTAGAAAGTATTTTCATGGTGTTGTTTGAGATGCAACACTTGTGACAATAAAAGTGAGATGCATGTGACACTTATGACACTTGCGACAATGAAAGTGTGACACTTGTGTCATTGTTGAAGTGAGGAATTTTGATGTGTAACAAAGTGGTGATAGAATGGCCCATTGGCTAGAGGTGTGTTGGGGGCCATATCGATTGAATTCTTGACCTAACAATGCATAGGTACCCCAGTGGGTGAGGAGCATATGTATCTGTATTCCTCCACGACCTTGTCCACTTGCTTATGTTGTGTGGAAAGGCCCTGTGCAGAGGCCATGGATGTGGCCACTACCTAATCTTCACTCTGATATTGAATGATAAAGAAGACAAATTTGTTGGTCTGGGAGATTACCTTCATGCATTATTTAGCAGAGATCAAAGAAATGGTGGTAGGTGAAGCTACCTCTGGTATCCTATACAATTGTCTGCCCAAAATAATAATAACACTAGGAGGTATAGATTCATATACAACATGATGTTTCCACAAGTAAGGTTGTCCTAAAATAACATCACAAAATTCAAGGGTGGGAATATCAAAAAATAACTCATCCTTGAAAGGCTTGATGTTGTAGGGAAGGAGACACAGTTGGGTGACGTGAAGATCTCTCCCTTGGTGGAGCCACTCGATGGTGTAAGGTTGTGGATGTGGTGTTTTCAGTAGGTCCAACTTCTTAGATACCTCTACTAAGATGATGTTATTTTGACTTCTGCTATCGACAATGAAATGCAATAGAGAACCCTTCACCCACTTCTGCGAGTGGAAAAGGAGCTGGCCTTCCTTTGGTTCTTTAGTTCACTTTGTTGGACATTGGTGGTAGCGATAATGGCGTTGGGTTTTGCATAAATGATTTTCTTCCCCTTGAATGGTTCTGATTCTGAGTTGAAACCCACATCTGACTCCAAGTCTTTCAATTCAACTGCCAACAACTTCTTTTGAGTGACATTCATTAGTGTTATGATAAGGGATTTTATGGAATTCACACCACTTTATAGTGTCTTTATTCATCTTCCCATAACCCTTCTTTGTTTGCGGCTTGGACTGGTTGTCCTGTGGTGGTCCATCCTTACTTGGTCCTTTGTTCTACGGGTTGGGGCTTCCTTTAACCTGCTTATGCTGTAAGGAATTTGTAGATCCAAACTCTCACTTATTTTGTTTAAATTTCTACTCGATTTTAATGGTGTATCGATAAGTCGCTCCCAGTGATGAGATGTCCAAAAACTCCAACTATGTCCAATTGTATTGATGTAGACTGTCGTGGTACTTGAGCACCATGTGTCATTTAGATTATTTGACACTCAACTTGGTGCGCAAGGTATGGAAGACATTTGTGAACTCTGGAATTGTTTGGTCCCTTTCCTATCACAACATGGTCAATTTTGTATACTGGTAATTGTAGCTTCCAACAGGGTAATATTGTTCCTTAATATCATACCTGAAAGAACCCCAAGTGGGTACAACTGCAAATATTGTAGATTCCTCTGTGACCTTTGTTATAGCAAGATTTACCTCACCCCATGCAACTTGCTTACAAGGCCTTTTCCATTTCCCTATGCAGGCTTGAAGTCCCTTTTTGCAATTCCCAGAGATAAAAAAATGTATTTTTCCACATATACGTTCCCTAACAGCTATACAACATGTGTATACATAGGTTGCACCATTAAAACCCGCGTGCATTGGGTTTTGTGCCCAAAATTAAAAAATGGTGTCGGGTTTCCATGTCACATCATGAGATCCATGATATTTGACCTTCCATATATTGGAAACATTCTGACTCGACCCTTCAGTTCCATTTGAAGGCTATAAATGGGCCATATTCGAGATGTGGAAAAAGACAAGAATAATTCAACTTTGAGAGCAAAGTTACTTTGGAGAAATTATTCATTTCATATTGAGTTTGCATCCCTTTGTCCTTTTAAGTCTAAACACATTGTTCAACCCCCAAGATCTTCCCTATTTGATGGAGAACCTCATTGTCTCTATTATATGAGCTTGCCTTTGGTGGAGTATTGAAGTGGTGGAGGCCCAACTCGAAGGGACTTAGTTTATCGGTTTTGAACATGCCAACACGAAAGTTTGTCATTCATACACTTCTGTTGATTACATTTTAATAGAAATACTCTTTTATTCAATGGGTGTATTTGTTATGAATATTGATGGATTATGCTATTATATGTGCTAACTTTATATATTATCACCATATGCTTGCATATATTTGTTGTTGAGGACAAGTTGAAGGTATATTTCTTTGAGTCAAGTGCTCAATGATGGATTTCATCGAACGTTTGGACGAGGTAGGCTCTTTATCTTGTCTTGTTAGCATATTTGTTTATATAACATACTTGAGATTAGAGTTGATTTATGAATTCATTTCCATCTATTGTGGTTTACCCCATGCCATGGAGTTATTTTTCTCATAACATAATTGATGACTATACTAGGGAGGGAATCTTCTTTTTGGGGTTTGGAGTGTTTTTCTCCTTTGATTTCTCTCGTTTATCTTGAGTTTCTTATCATTTGATTGCTTGACAACCTATTTTTATTTTGAGTTTGAATTTCTTGGCCTTATCCTTAACTTGGCAGTGTTTCAATACATATACGTGGGTTTTCCCCTAACAGGCGTGTACATATGCGAGCTGTCATTCTGTAGGAAGTGTATATACACGATTTTCTATTGAACAATTGTGTACATCATCCTTTTTTGATTGATTGTTGAGTTTGATGTTTTTTAGGTAAGTGTTGATGGTTGTTGAGTCTTATTTGGTCTTTGTCATAATTGTTAAGTGCCTGCAAAGTGATAGGAAACCTTTATTTGGTTGAATTTTCGGGCGTTTTTTTCTTTCTCATTATCCTTTTCATTGGTTGTCCTTGTATCTTGGTTTGGGTGTTTTCTTCTTGATATTCTACTTGGTTTGTATTTGTTTACATACAGTAGGGTATTTATATCAAGCTATTGTTCAGCCCTTTCATTTTCATTCTTTTATATTGAAAATACAAAAAATACACATTTTGCATTATTGGCATTTTATCTTTTGGGTTCTTATCGTTGATCTTAGTACATGTATGGAAAGATTGCATCTTATTTGAAATTGTCGAATTGAATTGAAAATTGCATTTTGAAAATCTTATCATTTGTTGATAATTGAAGTTAGGACTTTGCATTATATTACTATTCATTTCTTTTACTTGCTGAGTCATAACGTCATCAATTTCATGACCACACCTTTTGAGTAAACAAAGCCACTAAAAGTAACGCTTATAAATTTAAAATTGATTAGAAACAATTTTATATTTCAGGGTGCACAAAATAGCTTAAGATTTAGAGCCTTGGAATAGGATTTTGTGAGTAAAATTCTCCAAGTATATTAAAATCAACATATGTGTCTGACTAAGGGAGTGGTGAAATCCATTGTATAATTGGTGACGTCACGAGGCTTCGCTCACATTGGAGTTAAGCACGAGGTTGCGTGAAGTTGGTTGAGGAGATATCCCTCCAATAACTTCTTAGCGTCAGATATATTTTTGGGGATCTATTCATACATGGTATTCTTGATAGTACCTTTACCTTCATGAGAGGCGGTACTTTCAATATTTCGGGCTTTTCTACACTGCCCATATGGTGGACCTGACTTATGACTATTCTCCTGGGCATTGGTTATATCATGGTGGCTTAGTTATTTGACATAGGTAGCCACATAGGTTACTTGTAGGGGTTATTCTGCAGGTACCCCTGTTCATATAAGGGTTGGACAACACACAACCTTTATGGAGGATTACTTATCCAAGGGGATCTGACCAACTGGTTGTCAATCCCATGAGGGCCCTTATAACTGATTCTAATACCTCCACTCTTTTTCAGGCGGTCTCATGCTCCTCTTAGGTGAGACATACCTACTTTAGGGAGGGAGGCCCCTTTCAACCACTTTATCTTGTTTGTGTGCATATTGGCCTTTCATTTATTTTGGTTTGCTCCTTGATTTTTAGTTGGCCTTAGGATTTGTTTTTTTATCTCAATTATTGAGTCATCGTGGAGCGAAACCAACTTTTTCATAGGTCTCACCATTTGTTAAAGTTACCACCACATATTGATTCTTTTCCTTCTAAAAGGCATAAATTTATCAAACGTGGTACACACACCTCCACCTACCAACTTGTGGTCGTACAAGTATGAGTACTGAGTTGAGTCAGAAATATATTCAGAGTCCTTCAACTCCCATACCTACTATATTTAATGGTACTCCTTCGACACCTTCAACTACCATGGTTGTAGTGTCAGAGGTTCCCATCATCACTCTTTTACGACCTATAGTTAATACTCAACCTATAGTGACGAACCCTTTTGGGACTCTTTTTCATTTGTCGGGCTACAATAATTAGTCCATCCCTACGTCCTCTAGCCCTTTTTTCTTATGGTATGTTGAACTTCACATCGCAATTTCCATCCTCCATTCCAATGTCTAATTTGAATACTAGTATTGGACTTGGGGGCATGTCTCCTTTGCATATTCCATTCTCGTTTTCCTGTGCTCATATTCCCCAAATGACTCCTATGCTTGGAATCCTACCTCCTTTTCACCCTGGGTGTAATCCTGGTCTTAATGCTCCTGGGTGGAGTAGTCAACCTGGCGGACAAGCTATTGCTTATGTTCTTACCTATAAACCTACTTCCTCCACACTGATTTTGACCAACACGTTTAGAATGACGAATCCACCTCTATCCTCCAGATTCACACCTGGAGGAGGTCAATTTCACACCTTGGTGTTGGGCCTCTTTCGTCACCTTGGTGAGAAAATAAGAGGTTCTTGCAAGCTCAGTTGGGTCTACTGAGCAGGACAGCTGTAGAGAAAAGAGTTAGAGAAAGAAAAAAAAAACTATGATTAAGAATTAAACTAATAG
>SNQJ01S0025371.1:0-14925 GCA_010110895.2 Picea sitchensis
ATGTGATCCATGATCTAGAATTGGTTGCCATAGTGTATGCATAAAAAATGTGGAGGCATTACCTCCTGGGTAGAAGAATATGCTTATGACAGACCATTATGGGTTGAGATACCTGTTTGATCAACCAAAACTTAATGCTATACAAGCTAGATGGATGGATCTCCTTAGTGAGTTTGATTTTGAAATCAAATATATCAAGGGAAAAAAAATATGGTGGCTGATGCCCTTAGCAGAAGTGTGAAAGTGATTCACCTAGAAGCTGTAAGCACATGTGAAACAAATGTCAGGGAGAGATTCAAGAGTGCACAAGAAACACATGAATTCGTCGATACTGTAAAATCGTACTTAGAACAAGATCCCATAGGGTTGAAGTACGAAGGATATCAATTGATGAATGATGTCCTACTAACTTAAAAAGGTAGGTTGTATATTCTTAATTGTGATGACTTGAAGAGGTTCATGATGGATGAACTACACAAAATACCATATACTAGTCATCTTGGTTATTAGAAGATGATCAAAACCACTAGGAAACTGTTTTATTGGCCAGGACTGAAGAAGGACATAGCTTATTACTTGGCTAAGTGTCTAGAATGTCAACAAGTTAAGGAAAAACACCAACATCCAACAGGGTTGTTGTATCCCTTACCAATTCTAGAATGGAAATGGGAAACCATATCCATGGATTTCATCACCGGATTATCAAAATTGGCCAAGTAGAATGATGTCATCATGGTCGTGGCGGAAAAATTGAGCAAGGATGTGTTGAGCACTCAACACACCCTAAAAAGCCTCTGTCAAATTTTTACTTTTTGGGTACCACTTGATCTTCTGCACTGTCCAATTCAATTTCATTTTTGAAAATGTTTTGTCTTTTCTTATTTTCATGACTCTCATCACCTATTCAAGTTTGATTGAACTTATGAAACCCCATGACTAAAAAGGACTTAACACCTGAATAAAGAACCGACAACCAAAATACTTCACCCGACATGCTCAGATTCGACGTCGTAAAGAATTCAAGTAAGTATAGGAACCTTTTTGAAACAACAGTTACCGAGCGCTGATCTTCATCAGCTTTGGCAGAAGGGGTTTTGATTTGCATTAAGTTTTTTGCATAAAGATATCGCCGATAACCGATTCCCCTTAGGCATCGGTAAAATACGGGGAGGACAGGCGTTAACGAAGACCATAAAGATATTGTCGATAGTCGATACCCGATGCGCCTTATCGGGATTGGGGGGAATCTAGGAAGATCACAATAAAATTTTTGATCGCGATAAAGTTATCCCGGATTGTCGATCCCCGATGCGTTTTTGGCATCGAGACTTTTTTGAGGGAGATGATCCGAGAGCACTTTGGTAGGATTATCGCCGATCGCCGATCCTTGGCACTTTTTCGGGATTGATAGGCCAAGGTTTGTTCTAGAAGGAATGACTTAAGGAAAGTTCCCGACTCCGATTAATACAACAGAATTATGTCACCGGCCTTCAACACCACTTGTCTTTATCAGGTAAGAGGGTTGTACAGTCTAGTGCTATCCCGAGTTATCCTTGGCCCCCTAAGTTTGAGTCACACCTTCGAGTAAGCGTTGCCGCGTCAGCAAGGTATGGTAAAATTGATCGGTGTCATAACTTTTGTAGGAGGTTATCAACGAAAACGTTCATAGCACACCCCCGATCCCCAATCCACCCATTGAGAGAGTGACACGATGGGATGTTTAGCTTTAGATACGATCAAATTTTGAGCATTTAAGGAGCTAATTAATACCCGATCCCGCATTAGTTGCTACCTCATGCGCCAGTTAAGCAATAATAATTTGAAATCAATGATAGACCAAATTACCACCCGTGCCCACTCCATCAACCCACGATGAATTTAAGTTTAAACATATTTGGAGATCTGGCGACAGATTTAATGTCATTACACACATACCCAAATTGAATGGTTGGTGCGACATGGTAAGATCACCCTTGTTTAAATCTCTAAAACCGTTGTGAAGAAATTCATTCTGCATGTCAGTGAATTAGAGAGTGTCCGAAGGAACAGAGCGAGCAAATCAAGAACTGTGCTGACCCTTTTTGATCATTATAACTAGGCTTAACGAGCCTCCGAGGTATGTATCCAAGTGTAGCAATTCCTTGGTTTTAGTTTTTGTATGATCATCTGTTTTCTTTTACACAGTCTCTAATTTTTTTCTTAAGTTATAGGAACGATGCCGCCAAGAAATCCAACCACTAGACGCTCACCGAGAGAAACAAAGCTAAAATAATCATACAAGTGAAGGTTCTTCTCCAGGGACCACGAGGAAATTGGAATACGCCCCTAGGACAGAGTCTATCATCAAGAAAACAACAAAGAAATTTTTCATCCAACCTCCAACCTTTGGTGATACAGAGGAAATCACAGGGTCCAAGATGGTGTTCCCACATTGGGGAGAACTCTTTAACAAGATCAGCTGGGAGGAATACCCAAAATATGTCCCACACAGTGATCCATATGTAAGGGCGCTCGATGACTAGGTTTTTCCGAACATCCGACAATCGTACCTACATATGGTGGCAAGCATAACCCCCGTTTTTCCCTGCACAGAATTCCTAAAGTGGCTCATCGACCACACATACACGCATAATTTTTTAATCAATGATGCCAATGGTGGGTGTGTTAGAGTGTTCCTACCGGTAGAAGTTCAGAAATACTACAAACTTAGATACCCTGAGGAGCGTCTAAATACAAAATTCATGGTGAATTTCTACGAACACCACAACACTAGTCGGGTGATGGCCTCATGGTGGAGGGAGGATAAGAATTTCACCAACCGGAACACTGGATGGTACATGAAAACCAATTTAAGGGATCCATACGTCTATCTGATAGCTCTCATCTGCCAATTATATAGAGAGAAAGATTGCTCCAGATTTTCATAGGCATGGATGCCTTTGGCATACATAGTTGCGATCACTGGATGCAACTTCAACTGGGGGGAAATAATCTCCAAGCAACTGAAAATTTGCGTGCAATAGGCCCAGACACCAAAGGAAGGAGAGACACCAGCTTTATACATGGCCTTGTACCTGCTCGATGTCGTTTATGCAAGGAACGTTTTCACTGGCATGAATATGAACTGGCATGTCGCAGATCTCCCGGTCCATGTCTACTTCAACATGCTATGGGAGAACAGGTACAAGATATCTTACGCACTTATCTGAGATGAATTCATCGCGCGCATTTATTTTATTATTTTTAAGAAAAAATGCCCAAGGCTATCAGTGACAGCCAAAAATATGATAGCCAAGGTAGGCCATTGGTAGCTGGATGAACGCTCAACCTACATCAGGGTGTTCAGGGCCACCAAAGCACCACATCTCTTACTCGCTCATGTCCCAGACCGACTCGTTGTGGGATAAATCTGTTATCAGACCATCCTATAGGGATACAATGCCACATTAGTCAAAGGAAAAAAAACAAGCATTCATACCCTACGGTTTCCATGTGGGGTTCTATTTGGTGAAGGATACCACTCAAGCCAAACAAGAAGGGCTTAGCCAACTATAATTCAGGTTCTCGACAGGCCAATTTCACAAGCATGATCCAAAGGGATTGGTCTTGCAAAATGCTTCACAAGTGTCGTCCTACTGGCCATACACTCACAAAAAGTTCGAAGATGAAGTCTTCATAGAAAATTCCCGGTATTGGGACGAAGTGGTATAGAGGATGACTGACCTGAAAATGACTAGGTTCAGGGCCATGAGATTATATGAACATGCGACGAAAATAGAACAGTCGACTCAAGAGGCTCTCAGAGCTAGGGAAGAAGTCAGAGCGACAAAGGCCACATAGGTGCAGAAGGGACTGAATATGACACCAGAGGCACAGGAAAGGAGAATGATCCTAATAGAACAGGCGCAATGAGTAATTAATCAGTTGCGGAATGACCCAAACCTGGTAGAAATGGCAAGGGTCCCTGCCAACAACCCAGTTGAGAGACGGAAGGTTCAAGTGGCCCATAGCTAATACAAATTGATGAAATCACTGGGTTAGATGTCCCTAAAGTTACAATGCCGTAGGCCAGATCACCAAGGAGTGTTTCGGCTTAGCTAGAGATAACAAGGACATCCATGAGATAAAGTGTACCAAACCCCCTCCATGATGATGAGGAGAGTTCGAAGGTGTCCTTGGTGACTCCGGTACAGATCATAGAGGAAAAGGAACCCGATAAAGCATCTTCCCCAGCTCCCAATGCTCAGATTCAAGGCCTTCCACAAAATGACCAAGAAGTTGAAAGTGTATTAGACACTGAGATACTCAATGTACTAGGGTCACAAGAGGATATCCCGAAGGACAATCTAGGGCCGAGTGAACAAGAAGAAGAAGTTTCGCAACAGGGAATCGACATCTCAACAACCAATTATTAGGTAAGTACCGAGCCTACCCATGATGCTTCAATTTCAACCAGTAATCTACCTCTTGATGAGAAACAACTAGAGGATGGACCTTCAGAACACACATAAGAGGTTCAATAACCTATTCTTGAACAGATTTACACAGTCGAGAGCCTGGGAAATATGCTTACCTGGGGAGATCGACAAATCCCCAAACCTGTGGATGAAGTCGTTGACATACAAGACATATCGTATGATTGGAAGAAGAAATCCATCATGAAGAGAACCACCAATAAGAGGAGACTTACTCTAGATCACTCCATCCTCATCCCCACAAAAGAAAAATTGATTAGCACGGAGCATGCCAAGACATCCGAGATTATCAACACAGGGATGGAAATCACATATGCCACCCTAGATAGAGCCATAAAGGATGAAGAGGAGTTGGCCGCTACACTGAAGGAATTGGAGCATCTACGCCATCTAGAGAAATATTACCAGGACTCCAAACATGCCATGGTGTTCCTGAAAAGCGAATTCCAGGAGGCCTACGATAAATTTACGAATGAGTGACACCTTTTCATTGCAAGGATAGCCGAGCTTCAATAAGATACCCTCATGGTGCTTGCGATGTGAAAGGATATGGAAAGGTGGCATGAGAAAGAACACCAAGCAATGGAAATTATTGAGTACATCAACGCGGTTCAACAGGTCCAAGATGCCGAAGAGCACGAAATCCGAGTACTAAGGGAAAGCAACATCGACCGCATAAATAAGTCGGCCGAATATTGGGTGAAAATAGCCCAAGAACCTCATCAAGAAATCCAACAAAAATGGGCCGAGTGAAAAAAGAGCTGGGCCAAGATCAATCGGGCGATGAGAGACATCGACCTCAATTTACGAATGAGTGACACCTTTTCATTGCAAGGATAGCCGAGCTTCAATAAGATACCCTCATGGTGCTTGCGATGTGAAAGGATATGGAAAGGTGGCATGAGAAAGAACACCAAGCAATGGAAATTATTGAGTACATCAACGCGGTTCAACAGGTCCRAGATGCCGAAGAGCACGAAATCCGAGTACTAAGGGAAAGCAACATCGACCGCATAAATAAGTCGGCCGAATATTGGGTGAAAATAGCCCAAGAACCTCATCAAGAAATCCAACAAAAATGGGCCGAGTGAAAAAAGAGCTGGGCCAAGATCAATCGGGCGATGAGAGACATCGACCTCAATTTACGAATGAGTGACACCTTTTCATTGCAAGGATAGCCGAGCTTCAATAAGATACCCTCATGGTGCTTGCGATGTGAAAGGATATGGAAAGGTGGCATGAGAAAGAACACCAAGCAATGGAAATTATTGAGTACATCAACGCGGTTCAACAGGTCCAAGATGCCGAAGAGCACGAAATCCGAGTACTAAGGGAAAGCAACATCGACCGCATAAATAAGTCGGCCGAATATTGGGTGAAAATAGCCCAAGAACCTCATCAAGAAATCCAACAAAAATGGGCCGAGTGAAAAAAGAGCTGGGCCAAGATCAATCGGGCGATGAGAGACTTTGTCGACTTGCATGACATAGTCAAATTACATGCCAAACAAGACTCATCGTGGGCTGCAGAGATAACAAAGGTGGTGAACATGGTGCCGGGTCAAGTGCAGGTGTTCATGGAACAACCAATCAAGGCTCAGATCGTGTTGTAATAGTTAAGTGCTAGAATAGTCAAGTATCAGGCATGGAGAGTAGAGATAAGGGTGATCCTTTCGACCCCAATGGAGAAAAACAAATTCTTTTATGCCAACACATGCGAGGATATCTTCATCAAATGATCGGAGTACGAGAAGAGTCATCCACTCAAGTGAAACATTTGATGACTCTTAGAAGATTGAGCGATGAAAGCGTCATGTGGTGATGCTTTTTTTTACTTAGCTTTCACTTTTCATAGTTATTTTTAGTTAATAATATGTTATAAATAAAGGGATCGACTTGTAGCAAAAGGTCGATGGTTTTTTCAAAGACCCTCATTTTTGGATTGTAAAGAACTATTTCGGAGCTACCTTAATTGAGAAGTCCTGTTTAGGATCTGAGACAAAGTTTTTCCGTTTTTCGTAAAAAACGTCTGTGATTGGATCTGAAGAAGCATTATTTCTGATTTTATCTCATGAATGAGTAAGATCCTCTGAATCTGTTGATAAGTTATATAATTCAATATTTTTATAGTTCTTGTCTCTAATGATGAAGAGTAAATTGTTGTGTTAATATGTGATTGATTACTAGAGTTAAGGAAACTATTTTTCTTTCCATTGTTTATTGCATGTATGTTTTCTTCTGATAATCATATCTCAATCAATAATTGGAACACCAACAGGTTAATGTATTAGTACTAGGCTTGTTGGAGGTGTAAGAATCATTGTCTGCATGCTTGAGTATGAGGGTTATTCCGAGCTCAACCTTCTTCAGTAGTTAAGTCCTTTACCCTTTTTTACCCAGTTTGTTTATACCAACTTTTATCTTGTATCAGTCCCACCTATAAGAGAAAATACAAAAGAGAATGTTAGAACTATAGAAGGAACTTTCAAAGGAAGACATCCTATCAATCACTACGTAAAGCCCATCGATTAATTGATCGTATCGCAAGATATGGAGAACCATTCCACCATTAAACACTGCGGAGTCTAATTGGGCCTCAGTGGCGGGTTTTGTTCCTACTGTTGAGTTAAAGGGATTTAGGACCCCTCAAAAGAAATAGCACTAGAAGGAGGGCCTGAAGAATGAATGACTGACAATACTTTTTACATAATTTTTCACATAGCCTATAGATTCAAAACAACCCACATGTATGGCTAGTCATTCTCAAGACAACCCACATACAATGAGTACTCTTGAAATGAGTCACTCACCCCAGGAAGAGGAATAACATTGTTTCACTGATATTCCTTACACTCTTCCTCACAAGGAGTTGAACCAATTCAGAAGAATCACAAGAGATTACGCTCGATATATCGGAGCACGACCCTTAGCTCCGTTACTTCCTCGAAGAAAACAAGTAAGAAGACCAGGGGTTGATACCCTCGATCATGTTTTTTTTCACTCAGTAGAAGACCTGATAGATTTTTCTCTCACTGAAATCGAGTATCCTCTTAATCTAATCCCCAAAACACCAACCGACAACTTCTCCGAGCCCGATCAATTTTTCCACGAGGAAGGGTTTAACTCATAACGCTCAGTTTCGGGATCAGACGACATGGAAGATAACAACGATCATAATAAAGAAATGGGAAACCCAACTCAGAATAATCAACCTTGGTTGTCCAGAGATGATCTGGCCATCCTCGGATGAGTACATAACCTTCCCTGACATCCATAAAAATTAGTCCCTAAATTTGACCCCGAAACCTTAGGATTTCCACAAGACCATATCAAAAAATTCATACTAGCTATTAGACTAATGAATGTCCAACATGAAGATGTAGTATGTAGGATTTTCCCTTATACTTTTGAGAATTCGACCTCCACGTGATATTTTAACTTACCTGTAGATAAATTTGCAGAAGAAACCACTACAGGAGCTTTGATGGCTGAATTGTTCATCGCCACCATGAGTTTAAAGGAGAAGGTTAAATACTTTAATCAAAGGTTCACCACTATCCTAAAAAAATTTCAACCCGAATCTAGACCCACTCAGGAGTTGCAAATCGAAGTATATGCAAATGCTCTCCTAGCTTCTATTTCCATTTTTGTGAAGAGGGCTGCCAAAAAAACCTTAGCTGAGAATTTTGAAGAAGCCAAAACAATAGAATTTCAAATGAAGGGATGTAAAGAAGGTTGGGTCTCACTAGTTAAGAAGGAAGTTCAACCTCCTACCAGGAGAGGAATCCTGTTGACTAGACCACCAGGTAAACAAACAAAAAAAGGTCCTGAAAAGGGGAGTGGAGAATAGAAGACCTACAACACATGGTTAAGAAATTGTTGAATGAAATCATAGACATGAAAAGCGATAAGCATGTGATACAACTAGATATAAATCAGGTAAAAGTTATGGGATGACTCAAATATGTAATGATTAGAATGGCAACTCACTCGAGATTTGTTCAAGTAATTGACATCATTGTAGTAGATATCCCAGAACCTTACAGATTATTATTGAGTTGAGATTGGTCCTAGAAGTTAAACAGATACTTTAGTATAGACTGGGCTCACCTTTGGCTGCCATTAAAGGGACACATGAATATGATAATAATCGATAGGGAAATATATCTAAAACATACTGTCACTGACCTAGAAACCCCTAACAAAACCTCATCGATAGATTTCCCCGTGCTAGGCAATTATTTTTGTGACACTGATTTGGGGAATGTTTCCCCCCTCTCATCTGATGTTCTTCTTACTCAAAACTTTGAAATAATTTTTCAAGAAAATTTTCCAACGAAGATGGAAGAGACCCTCTTCTGTCAGGAACCGGTGTTAGAAATCATAGAACAAATAAGAGAAAAGGAGGAAAGTGGTATAAAAAAAGGAGCTTCTG
Source organism: Picea sitchensis (assembly GCA_010110895.2). NCBI lineage: Eukaryota > Viridiplantae > Streptophyta > Pinopsida > Pinales > Pinaceae > Picea > Picea sitchensis. Next base: position 8,910 of record SNQJ01S0025371.1, read on the forward strand.
GTTTTTTCTCACAAATGTGGACCTTATACTTCGATGGATCTAAATGGCAAGAAGGGTCAGGGGCAGGGTGCATCCTCATTGATCCAAAAGGTAAACACAATTTCCTTTCTTGTAGACTAGAATTTGAATGCACAAACAACACCGTCGAGTATGAAGCTCTAGTACAAGGGATAAAGAAAGCCATGGAAATAAACGTTAAAGAATTGAAGGTTTTCAGAGATTCTGAAATCATTGTCAGACAAGTACGAAACACTATACATTGCAACTCTCACCACCTGAAAAATTACCAACAGGAAGTGCACAGACTAATAGAACGTTTTGAATCCTTCAACATTACAACAATCCCCAAAACAAAGAACACTCTCACTGATTCTCTAGCCACTGTTGCGTCAATGTTATCCCCTCTAGAAGACTATGAAGCCTCTGGATTCACTGTGGAGCTACTCTAAAACCGTTGATGCCCAACAATATTTCTAATTGGAAGGTTTTTGAAGGAGATGAACATATCATAATTGTTTTGACCAATCAAGATAATTTAAAGACTTGGCCATTGATGATGAATTATTTCAGGAGCAATTAGCAGAAACCGATCCTTATACATATCAATCGACCGACAAACCAAGGTCTCGCACGATACCAAAAGGGGTAGATAATTTAGAAAACCTTTTTTACTTAAGAGAAAGATTCAAAGTGTCAACTAACACAAAGACAGTGGACTTCCTATCCCATGCATAAAACTATAAATCTAGGAACCCCGGAAAACCCCAAGAATATAAATCTCGGCAAGATAATATCTAAGGAGGAAAGGAAGGCCTATCTCAAACGTTTCAGGCAATATCAAGATGTCTTTGCATGGTTCTATCGATATCTGAAAACCAATGACACTCATATCATTCAACACACAATCCCGTTAAAGCCATGAGTGAAACCTTTCCAACATAAGATACGAAAGTACCACCCATCCTTGGAGCCTCTCATGTGTCAGGAGTTAAAGAAACTACGAGATGCAATCTTCCAAGTTAGACACTATGCATGGGTAGAAAATTTGGTTCCTGTGAGAAAAAATTCTGGGGAGATCCTCCTATGTGTAGATTTCAGAAACCTTAACAGAGCTCCAGAAAAGGACAATTACCCAGCTCCACCAATGGAGAAACTCTTGCAAACCGTGTCTGGCTCTGAGATTTTCTCCCTGCTGGATGGTTTTTCAAGCTACAAACAAGTTCTAGTTTCAAAGGAAGACCATTTGAAGACTACCTTCCAAACCAAGTGGGGAACCTTTGCTTATAAACATATGCCCTTTGGGTTAATCAATGCTGGGGCGATCTTCCAAAGGGCTATGGATGTAGCGTTTCAGGGACTAATCAACACGTGTTTATAGTTTATTTAGATGACATGACTGTGTATTCAAAGAATAGAGAAGATCACATCCAACACTTAACCCAGATTTTTGAAAGGTGTAGGAAATACGGTATATCCTTAAACCCTATTAAAACTGTTTTTGGTGTAGAAGAAGGTAAATTGCTAGGTCATATTATATCTCAAGCAAGAATTCACATAAAACCATAATGGATTAGGGCTATAACTTAGCTTCTATTACCCCACAACAAAAGGCTATGCAATATTTCTTTGGGAAAATCAATTTTGTAAGAAATTTCACCCCCAATTTCGCTGAAACTAATAAACCCTTACAAAAAATGATCCAAAAAGACACTGAATTTAAGTGGGATGATGAATAAAAAAACGATTTCAGCAATATTAAGGATGTAATATCTCAAGCCCCTGTATTGTGAAGCCCCAAATTTGGGAAAGAATTCTTCCTCTACACTTTTTCTTCCGACCAATCGTTAGCCGCAGTATTGACTTAGAAGGATGATGACAACAATGAGGCCCCGGTATCCTTTATGAATACTAATATCTAAGGGACCGAACTGAATTACCCTGCTATAGACAAAAAATATTATGTGGTGTACAATTCGGTGAAACACTTCAGATCTTACATCCTTAAGAACCATACCAAATTCATCGTGCCTCACCCTGCAGTCCGATCCCTATTCACTCAACATGAGATGGGGTAAAGAAGAGGAAACTGGATGGAAATAGTCCAAAAATTTGATCTATCTATAAAACCTGCTAAATTGGTTAAGGGAAAATGATTATGAAAAATGGTAGCTGAAGCCCAGGACCAAGTAAATAAAGACCTCAGATGGGAGAATGAATTAGAATTGTGGTGTGGTGAAGCGCCATATGTCTCCCCAGGGAAATAGTCTTCGTATGATAAACTGACTTATCTCCTGCATCATGGGAGTTGCCCAGAAAATCTAAATCCTAGGGAAAGGAGAGCCCTTAGGTTAAAATCAATACAATATCGCCTCATCAATTCGATGCTCTTCCGGGTTAATTATGATGGGGTACTCTTAATATGTCTTGAATGTGAATATGCAGATAGAGTTCTGAAGGAACTCCATGATGGTCCTGTAGGTGGAAATTTCGCAGGAAACACCACCGCTCTCAAAATACTGATAGATGGCTATTATTGGCCTACTCTTCTCAGGGACGCTTACACATATGCTAGAAACTGTAAAACTTGCCAAATGAGCGCAGGGAGGGAAAATAGAGCAGCTTTCCCACTCCAACTTGTGGCCGTTTCCAGGATATTCGAGCAATGGGGGTTAGATATCATAGGAGAAATTACACCAAGTTCCTCAAAACAACATAGATACATACTGACTGCCATAGACTATTTCACGAAATGGGCAAAGGTCATCCCTCTGAATCATGTGAACGAAAAAGTGGTGATCCAATTCATAGAGCAACACCTGATTACCAGGTTTAGGGTGCCTTCCATCCTTGTCTTTGATAATGCAACTTACTTTTCTTCCACCTTATTAACAAAGTTTTCTCTAGATAAAGGAATCATAATCAGATACTTTGCAAACTATTATCCACAGGGAAATGAAGTGGTAGAATCAACCAATAAGAACCTAGTAAGGATATTAAAGAAACCAGTTGCAGACAACCAAAGGAATTGGCATAGTCCAATCCATAACACCTTATGGGATGATAGAGTAACACCCAAGGAAGCCATAGGAAATTCCCCATACGTTTTGGTAAACAGTTAGGAATTCATTCTCTCGAACGGGCTATATCTTCCATCTCTTAAGCTTGCTCAGGATTCTAGAGGACAACTCTCATCAGTTATACAAAACAGAATTGATACCCTCCTCATGTTGGAAGAATAAAAGGAGAAAGAAAAATCAAAATTAATAGCTCATCAACAGATAGTTAAAAGGTGGTTTGATAAACATAAGGCCAAAGAGAAGAATTTTGAAGTAGGAGACTTAGTCCTAAAATGGGACAGAGCAAATGAGCCTAAGGGAAAACATTCTAAGTTTCAGAATCTATGGCTCAGACCTTTTCAGGTAGCCGAGAAAACTGGGGTAGGAACATATCAGTTGTAGAATATGAGGGGGGAACTTGACACCCTCCCGGTGAATGGCCAAGCCCTTAAACAATATTTCCATTAAAAAAAATAAAAAATTGCGTGTATTTTCACAATGTTTTGTTTTGATTGCGGAATGCATTTTTGTTTTTGTTTCTTGCTATAGTACTTATGCGCTTTTGAATATTTTTTTTAGCAAGATAGTGGTTGAACTCAATTCATGCGATATGCCGAACTCTTTTCCTGACTCATTGCTCACATTCAACACAAGAAGGACTGGGAGGCTTGCAAGTGTTTTAAAGGAGTTCTCTATCTAACCTGTGTAGATGAACAACCTTGGAAAAGTGATGAAGTGTCTGCTGGGTGGCCTGGTAAAACCTTAACGGAAAGATGGTAAGCTAGAAGGGACTACATGCGCCTTGTTAGCGCCGCCATTTTTCTTTCCATTTAGAGTCAGTTTTAAGTCACGTTGTGACCCATGCGTCTGAAGATGTGAAATCAGGTACGTAACCTCGTAAGTTTGAGGTTAGAAAGTGGCCAGTTGGCCCTTGGAAACGAGAAGGGATGTCAGAGTCAAAACTTGTATAAGCAGTACAGGTATGTCTTTTCCAAAGAGTCGAGTCCCATTGAGAAAAAAATCTCTACGTGCCTAGGTCGAGTCAAGTAGTTAATGGACGTCACGTCGGAAGTACAACATGTTATTATCAGTTCATCATGAAGGCCAAAGGAATGAAAAATTGTGGCGGTCATATCATGCATGCCCAACAAACCTTATCGTTTGTATCTTACATGTGGGGATTTTCCATGGAAAACCTGCAACTCGACTCAAAACATCTCATCACCATGAATTCACTGTCCTCTAACATGATTTCTTCTCCTATCTGACTCGTTATAAATCTCGTATTGCTCGACATTCTTTCCAGTCGTAGAACCAGGCCTGAACTCCATTTGAAATTTCCCTTGCCAGTCTAGTTTTTTCAAAACTCTCCCCTTGCGTATCTACTGGATATACTGTGCACGAAATATATAATGATCGCACCATGGAGACCTCTCAGAGCGTAATAAAAGGTGCACGGAGCAACAAAATTGCAAGTTCCAAGCCCCAGAACGACTGGGAGTCGTTCTCACTCGCAGCAGGCATTCCCAAGGATGTGAAAGGAGTTATTCCTTTAGCCACATAGAAGACCAGATCAAACCGCATAAAACATGAAGCAGAGGGCTTTTCATAAGAAGGGACGATGATAGAAGCCCCGTCTCCTCAACAAAAAATGCCTCGGAGGAGGGGCAGGTCGAGGAAGAACAAGGAAGCTGTGGAAGCTCGATTTCTAGAAAAGCCGCTTTCCATATTGAAGGCTAAAGAACTACTCATGCGTGCCATCCGACTAGAGCCTGCTGGAGGATCGAGCCACGAAGACAGGAGTAGAACAAGGAAAGCGGATATCATGAGAGAGAATGATCAAGATACATATCAAAAATTGAAGAAGCCAAACATGGCTATCACCGAAATCTATTATGAAAACATGGAGTTGACACGACAACTAGCGACAAAGACCATGGAGGCACTAGTAGCACAAGGTCGTGAGGGAAATGTGGCATGGCTAAAAAGACAACTCACAGAGGTGTAAAACACCATTTTACAACTGCGATAAACACAACGACTGAAAGAAGAAAGGCATACAAAATATTTTAGAGAATACAAAGCGGTCGGGAAAGAGGCTCGTGTGGCTCTCGCCAACGCACATAAAAACAAGCCTAGTTGATGCTCGTATTTTCATCTGCAAACACAAAAAGAATCTTGGTAGTTTTGAAGGACACATTTCCCCAAAGAACCCTACCTTTTGATAATGACCTTGATAATCAAACAACCAATCGCCACACACATTTTCCAGAAAATTAATGCGCAACAGAAATCAAAGCCGTTATAAACGGATAACAAGTTCCTGACATACACCTTCTCACTCTGACACTCGATGAAAGGGATATAACGACACATATTTTTCCATATTGAGACCTGATGATCAGATCCTCGTGGTAGATTTTTGGACGGTCATGGGTAAACAAACATGATTATTTTCTATTTTTGGGCATCGCCATGCGAAGAGTCTCCAACGCATGCTACTCAGCTTTCCTATTTTTAGGGTTAGCAGTTAGAAAACAGGGTAGCCCAAGTGGCACCCTCGTTTATATATTTCATCTTTTCGATGTAATCCAGGTTGGTTGGAAAAATTGTTAGATGACAACTATTGTATGTAATTTGAGTTTTTGACCGGAATTTAATGAAAAGGTCCTGTAACTTGATGAAAAGATTCTAGTTGTAGTAGTTGGATGTATTGTGTTCCTCCCTTTACGTATGTTCTTCCTTTCATCTTTTATTCATATATTTTTCTATCTATTTCATAACGAATTTTCGAACCTGTGGATTTCCATATTGTCTTGTCTTGGGTCTATTAGGAAATGGGGGTATATTGTCCTTTGGGGGACTTTCCCTTTGAGTCATGCAATAAATATGTGGACTTTCTCTTTGAGTCATGCAATAAAGATGGGAAGGTAAAGTGACAAATGAACGAAATCATATGT
>SNQJ01S0025371.1:28262-44066 GCA_010110895.2 Picea sitchensis
AACAATTGGCTCCAATTGTGGGATAATGATCCCCGTGGGTTGCTGAGAATCCAGGATCCTAGTTTGACTGCCTTCTCCATTAGGCTATGGAGTCATCTTCAAAATAATTTCTTGTAAATCCTCCTCCATTGGTGTAACACCCCGGTTTTAATCCTTATGAATGAGAATGTATTATGTAAATGTGACTTAGGCTGGTGAGCCGATAAAGTTGGAAAGGGGCCGAAGTTCCTAGGAAATGTAATACTTCTATATATATTAATAAATTACATAGCTAGCTACAAGACATACAAGGAAAAAAGATAGGGGGCTATGATTCCACAAGAGATGGGGCTTAAGGGGCAAAGTCTTTTTATTATATTTTATTTACCCATATTGGTTCTATTTGAGAAAAGTGGCTACATGAGCTTCTTGGGAGGAAGGCCATGTGGTTGTTGATTTCATGTGATTATACAAACATCCCCTGTGGGATGTTTTGGGGATTCTTCTCCATTTACTCTTACACCCTTTCCTTGGGATTCTTCCTCATTCACTCTTTCTAATTCGAGTGCTCTTGGTTGGAGCATGGAAAGAAATGGTTGGAGGAGGAGAGTCATTGTGATATGGCTGTGAGGAATTAATGATCATTCCAAGTTGGAATGGATGCTTATGGGAATGAGATTGATGGTAGTTATGAAAGAACTGTCAGAACTAAGAATCCTTGGAGTTTCCAACATGGATAATTCCTAACAAGTAGCATTGGAGCCCTGGAGAGAAATGAAACAACCCGAGGGACTACATGGAAAATAAAGGGGTTCATTTCCTTGGGTTGTGCAAGGTGAAGGGGAAAGAGAGTTGTAAATTAGGATTTTTGTGTGGTTGAGAAAACTTGAGAGCCAATTAGCCAACTACTATGTGTTTTAGATCTGGCCTAGGACCCATCCTTTTGGATTCATAGCCCTAGCTCGGGGGTGACTTGCTGTTGAGAATCAGAACAAAAATGTCTATGGTTGGGATGAACATCCTTGGCCTGCATCCGATTGATGATGGTTTAATTAAATATAAGTGCTCATTGTGTTTTCTGCATAAATTATATTTCGTTATGTATATTTATCTCTGAGATGTATTTTTGTGTGCATGCTCGATAATTATTGATGTGCATGGAACACTGTTCATTCCGTGGATGGTTTAGTATGAATCTTGATCATTGCTTGTGTGGTTATTGCATTCTTTCATGCTTGATTTCAAATTAATTGTTATCATAATTCAAAATCAGCTTTGAAGTGCATTTTTGAGGTAGCGTGCCTAGCCTGCTGGTGGCTGGGTATGTTACATATTGGTATCAAAGCTTCTTGTTGAAACACCAGATTGGTATGGGATGAAACAAGTCCTAATCGAGTGGATTCGTTGTCATAGATTTTGGGGAAAATGGTGGAAAATTAGCAAGAAAATCCCTGAATTCATGGGAAAATTCGAGTTTGAAATAATTTGGAATTGTCTAAGAATTTAATGGATTCGATCTGCAGAGTTGCAGAGCTGAATTCAACCTAGAAGGTCGAAAAATTAATGTTTTAATGACCACTGTAGCGCGGGGCCAGCCTAGATTGTGTCCGATCTTGAGATCAATGTGTAATACCCTTGTTTCCCCCAGTCTATAAATATAACTGTAAATGGCCAAGATTCCATGGAAGACTAGATATGTGTGAATGTTTGATTCGATGAATCTTTGTATAAAAGGTCAATGTATGTATTTTCTGTTAATAATAGAAAATGGATAAGTGTTGCATAACTATTGAAAGGGGGTTTTTCCAAGATAGACCATGGATGATATGAGAGATATGGTGATGGGAATCATGAATGGTTTAGATGACCCCCACCAAACTAGTACCTTACTGGATTTAATGACTTAGAATAGTCCTCTAACCCAAAAATGAATTACCAGTCAGAGTGGTAGCTGGAGGATCCCTCCTTAAGAGTTAATGAGGAAATGGGGCAGAGTACCCATTTGTAAGACTTCCATACATGACCACGAGATGTGGATTCAGACCCATGCAACCTTGATGAGGAAGGAAAGAAAGAGGCAATTCATGGGCATAGGGAGAAAAAAATAGGTAGATCTGCGAAGAGAGTTGAGTCGAAAGACCAATCTCGAGAAGAGAAAAGAGCGCTTGAAACTCTCTGGTTCGAGGAAGAATTGGGAAATAAGCTCATTCTGGGAATAAGAAGATGTTGGAAATGTTTTCATTACAAGTTGATAAATGAGTCTGACAAGTGACTGTGGAAGTACTTGTGCATACCTCCTTGCTTGGTACAAAAAAAACCGGTGGCCAAGATCTTATGGGAGGAGGAGAGTAACCTTCGTCCCTCACTGTTGTTGAGTAAGAAGAAAGAGTCTCTCTTAAAGAATCATGGTCTAGCTCGAGGGTGGCCAATGGTAAATCCATCAGGAGTGGCTATGCCTATGGTTGGGTGGAAATAGACACCCCTTTCAACAGTCGCTTCACGAACTCTGGTTTTCTGATAAGTATCTTCATACTCTATGTACTGAAAAGGAAATGGTGATTGGATATATTTATATGTCTATGACTGAGTCCTGTGTTGAATGGTTAAGTTAGAAATATGCATTATCTCTCTTTGAACTCGTGATTTGACATGGGTGTATGCTTGAATCAACCGAACAATTAGAGAGTTGTAAGATGTAAGCCTGCAATAGTGTCGGGGAAAGATTTATTGGAATGGTTAAGTCCTGTTGGTCTCTAAAACCTACCTTCATGGGAATATCAAGTTCAAACCCTATGGAAGGAGGATGCCTCCTTCAAACATTTCACCCGTATGACCGAGGACTCATGCCCATGTCCTTAACCCATTTACGACTAAAGGAATTAGTGCGTAGCCCACAAGAGTTTTCAAAGGACCCATGTGACCAAGGTTTGGGAACCCTGCGCTAGTCTCGAAAGAAGTTAAGCCTTCTGGATTTAGAACTCCGAGAGTTCGGAGATCCAGAGTGTTTTTACCCTATCGTTTATAAATCGGCCGAAGGCAATGGATAGTTACGGTTACCCACCAGGTTAATCGGTGCCTGATAGTTTCCTTATCCGAGATAGTTAGAATTACCCCACCATTAAACCTTGATCCATTCAGTTATCGCGAAGTAACACAAACCATCAATAGAAGAGTATTCAAGAGTCCCCTAGGCCATTGGATCTGCGCCAAGGTACTTTAGCGAAGTCCTGATTCAGGAGAATGGAGCGACCATGACACCGAAACTCTCGAAGGCCGAAGTTACGAAGTTATGAGAACCGTAGATCTAGGGATCCTTCGAGATATTCCCTAGCCATTGGATTTATGACAAGGTCATCCCAACGTTGACCACTACAGGAGCAAGGAGGAATTCATACCACGAATCCTCCAAACAATGAAGTTACAAAGTAAAGAAGGCTGTAGATCGATGGGTTGTGTGGATAGGCCTCAAACGTGAGATTGAAGGACTTGAAAGACGACTAGTCTGGGGTGACGTGGAACGCTGGCGTCACCCATGGTTATGTGGACCTACATTTAATGTGTCATGTGTCACCTATATTTATACGTTTCACAGACCCTACGTGGCCATTAAAATGTGACATGTGTCACCCATTGTAGGGGTCACGTGTACTCTATGCCTTTCTGCGTGTCATCTCTGACAATGACCTTTTCAGTCCATGTGGTGGGAGGAGTATTCATGACCCACCTATAATTGTCATCACAACTAGTACATCACCCTGTGCGAGAGTGGGACTTTCGGGAGTTTGGGATTTCGGGACTCCGTGGGATTTTGGGATGCAACATCGTGGGTAAGGTGAAAGGCCCGAAGGTTGGAGCCACGTTGATATATTCTGGGACTTCAGGAGTTCAATACTTCGAGACTCCAGAGGTTTGGAATACAATGTCTAGGGTGAGTCAAAAGGCCCGAAGGCTGAAGTCACGTGGAAATATTTTGGAATCCGTCGGGAGTTAGCGAATTCAAGACTCCAGAGGACATACGTGCATAAAAGAAAATGGATGTTTAGTGATGAAGCACCGAACGTTGGATTTTCCTCTAGCTTGTGTGTTAGATGAGGATTAAGTCTCGCCGTTGGTTTGGAAGATGGATGGACCTTCCCTGCGGGAGGTAGGAACCTGGAAATGGTACGAACGAGTTGGATCCACGTGGGTTCCACATGGCCCTCAACCAATGAACACCTGAAGGACTTTGGGAAGCCATAACTTGTAAACCAGAGGTCGTATTAGAGCCTAACAACAATCATTAGAAAGATACGGGTGAGTAGAAGAGGATGAATAATCTCAGAGAGATGATTTGATATGATTTGAGTGAGTAAATTTTTTATGCCCCATCCCTAGAAACAATACTTAGGGGTTGGGTGTGTTACAAATTGGTATCAGAGCATGGTTACAACACTTGGCCTACTTGGGATCATGAACGATTCACTTAAAAATATTATTTAGATAACTTTTATGGGTGACACCCTATTTTACCCCATTCCTAGGAGACTTAGTTAAACCTCTACTGAAGAAAGAAACAAAACCTTCTGCTGTTGTATATGTTTTGAAAATCTGATCTGTGTGTTGTTCATAAACTAGTATATCAATAACTAAGAGAAATTTTTTTATCAACACTCAAGCATTCAATGGACCGCAGGAAAAATACAACATAAAGGATGGTGACACACCATGAATTGGGGGAAAACTCCCACAATAGATAAGAAGAATCTGATGAAAGGAAGGTGGTGGAAACCCCTCTATATTTGGATGAAACTGTAAGAAGCCTCATGGCATAATTACAGAGTTGCAAGGGTGACAATGAAAGGTTGATAAAAGAGAAGGAAAAACAATCTGAAATTAATGCAGTGCTACTATAAAGCTTATCAGATATACAAAGGCAGCTTCAACATGGACCAACAACCAGTCATGTGGACAAACATCATACGAAGAAAACCCAAAGCCCACCTGGGATACGAAAGAATGACCCTAAAAGTGGCCACACAAGGATGAACACCTCAAAGATGGTCCAATATGGAGCCAAGAGACACTCATCAGGAGAATCCTATGGTGAGGATACTGGCAACTCCAAGGAACCTTATAGTAGAAAAACTAGTTCGCGTTCCCAGAAGAGAGGAAAGACGATGAAACATTCCAAGAGTCATGACCCCGAAGAGTTCAAGAAATCCAAACCACCCACTTTCGATGGAGAGATTAAGAAGGGGGAAGAAGCCGAATATTGACTGTTTGTCTTGAAAAACTACTTCAAAGTCCATGATTACTTGGAAAATTTAAAGGTTTGAATAACCATTTTTTACCTGAATGGAAAGGAATCCATTTGGTGGGAGGAACTTAGGAATGTGAAAGGAATCCATGAGAAGGACTTGTCATGGAAACAATTTGAGAAATACTTCAAGAAGAATTATCCGTTAGATAAATACTTTAATGGGAAGACCAAGGAGTTCTATGAATTCAAGTTGGGACAACTCACAATAGAGGAATATATCAATAAATTCCTTGATTTGATAAGGTATGTTCCCTACATCAAATATGAAAAGGTAAAGATGCAACGATTTATTAGTGGACTACGTCAATCCTTATGAGACATGATTGAATTTGATGAGCCAAAGACCTTAGAAGACACTATCTAGAAGGAAAGGTATTGCTATGAGCAATTCAAGAACCAGACATAACCTCACGAGGACTGGAAGAAGAAAAGTAGTTCGGGATTTAAGAAAAAAAGGTTTAAACATTCAATATTTAAGAACTATGGGAAGGGTTCTAAGATGATATTTCCTACTAAAAGTGTATACCAACAAAATTTCCCCTCTCAAAGTGGAAATAAACCCTTTGGAGCAGACCCAGGTAAGATTGATAACACAAAGAGAGAACCCTTGAAATGTTGGGGTTGTGGAGAAGAACATCTGTTGAGAGGCTTCCCATATAGGAAACATAACAGTAGGAGGGTCTACAACATCCAAGAGGCTACCATAGTCAATGATGTGGCTAGGAGCATGCCACAAATTTATGCAGCCTTGGACAATAAACAAGCCAACCACCAAGCCTGAGTGGTGGAGATGGAAGGCATGATTGCCAACCATCTAGTTTCCATTTTAATTGACCTTGGTTCTAATTTGAGTTATGTTTCCCCTCAAACTATTGAGAAATGTAAATTGCAAAAAGTTAAACATGTTAAATCATGACTGGTACAACTAGCCACTGGAACCAAAAGAAAAGTAACAGAGGTCGTACCGGCATGCCGATTCGTTATGAGTAGATTGCCTACCCAAGCAAACCTAAACATACTTTCTTTAGGATCTTATGACCTGCTAACTGGCATGGACTGGTTGGATGCCCATAAGACCAATTTGGACTGTTACAATAAAACTTTGGAGTGTGAAAACTAAGAAGGGATAAAGGTAACCCTACAAGGGATTCAAAAGCCTGTCTCAATGAGAAAAATATCCGCACTTCAAGTGAAGAAGTGTTGCATAAAAAGATGTCCTTTGTATGCAATACAAGTGTTTGAATCTGTTGAGGACGCCAAACCAAGCCTAGAGGACCATCCCATATTGAGAGAGTATAAATATGTGTTCCTGGAAGAGGTACTAGGTCTACCTCCAAGAAGAGACATTGAATTTTTAACAGAACTTGCACCAAGAGTGGTGCCAGTGTCTAGAACACCTTATAGAATGAGTACACCGGAGCTATTTGAGCTCAAACTAGAGCTAAAGGAAATGATGGACAAAGGATACATCCTGCCTAGTGTGTCTCCATGGGGAGCGCCAACCTTGTTTGTGAAAAATAAGGATGGCACACTTAGGTTGTGCATATACTATATGAAACTCAATAAGATGACCATAAAGAATAAGTATCCCTTGCCAATAATTGATGACTTATTTGACCAATTAAGGGGTGCTACGATCTTCTCCAATATTGACTTGAGGTCTGGATACCATCAGGTTCGAATTAAGGACGAAGACATCCACAAAACAACCTTTAGGACAAGATATGGTAATTATGTATTTGTGGTGGTTCCATTTGGGATAACCAATGCACCAACCACTTTTATGTGCTTAATGAATAATGCACTCAGTAAATTCTTAGACATATCTGTATTGGTTTTCATTGATGATATCCTAATATATTCTAAGAATATGGAAGATCATGAAGAACATCTCAAGCTAGTGCGTCAAGTACTGAGAGAACATCAACTCTATGCTAACTTTAGTAAGTGTGACTTCTTCCAGAAACAAGTCCATTACTTAGGCAATGCTATTTATGAAGAAGGGGTGGAAGTTGATCCTGACAAGATCAAAGCCATTATGGATTGGCCTACCCCAAAGGATGTATCTGATATCAGATCATTTATGGGCCTAGCAGGATACTATAGGATGTTCATAAAAAGATTTTCCAATATTGGTTTCCCAATCACTTCCCTTTAGAAAAAGGGAGTTAAATTCATTTGTACATCAGAATGTGAAGAGAGATTCCAAGAGATGAAATGCCTTCTAACCAATGCACCTGTGCTGAATATTGCAGACCCAAACAAGGAATTCCTTGTGTGTATAGATGCTTGCAAGGAAGGACTCAGAGGAGTCCTTATGCAATAAGAACATGTAATTTTCTATGAATCCAAAAAATTGAATGAGCATGAAAACGATTATGTGATCCATGATCTAGAATTGGTTGCCATAGTGTATGCATAAAAAATGTGGAGGCATTACCTCCTGGGTAGAAGAATATGCTTATGACAGACCATTATGGGTTGAGATACCTGTTTGATCAACCAAAACTTAATGCCATACAAGCTAGATGGATGGATCTCCTTAGTGAGTTTGATTTTGAAATCAAATATATAAAGGGAAAAAAATATGGTGGCTAATGCCCTTAGCAGAAGTGTGAAAGTGATTCACCTAGAAGCTGTAAGCACCTGTGAAACAAATGTCAGGGAGAGATTCAAGAGTGCACAAGAAACAAATGAATTTGTTGATACTGTAAAATCGTACTTAGAACAAGATCCCATAGGGCTGAAGTACGAAGGATATCAATTGATGAATGATGTCCTACTAACTTACAAAGGTAGGTTGTATATTCCGAATTGTGACGACTTGAAGAGGTTCATGATGGATGAACTACACAAAATACCATATACTGGTCATCTTGGTTATCAGAAGATGATCACAGCCACTAGAAAACTGTTTTATTGGCCAGGACTAAAGAAGGACATAGCTTATTACTTGGCTAAGTGTCTAGAATGTCAACAGGTAAAGGCAAAACACCAACATCCAACAGGATTGTTGTATCCCTTACCAATACCAGAATGGAAATGGGAAACCATATCCATGGATTTCATCACCGGATTACCAAAATTGGCCAAGTAGAATGATGTCATCATGGTAGTGGTGGAAAAATTGAGCAAGGATGTGTTGAGAACTCAATACACCCTAAAAAGACTCTGTCAAATTTTTACTTTTTGGGTACCACTTGATCTTCTGCACTGTCCAATTCTATTTCATTTTTGAAAATGTTTTGTCTTTTCTTATTTTCATGACTCTCATCACCTATTCAGGTTTTATTGAACTTATGAAACCCCATGACTAAAAAGGACTTAACACCTGAATAAAGAATCGACAACCAAAACACTTCACCCGACACACTCAGATTCGACGTCGGAAAGAATTCAAGTAAGTATAGGAACCTTTAGGAAACAACAGTTGCCGAGCGTTGATCTTCATCATCTTTGGCAGAAGGGGTTTTGATTTGCATTAAGTTTTTCGCATAAAGATATCATCGATAACCAATTCCCCTTAGGCATTGGTAAAATACGGGGAGGACAGACGTTAACGAAGAACATAAAGATATCACCGATAGTTGATACCCGATGCATCTTATCGGGATCGGGGGGAATCTAGGAAGATCACAATAAAAATTTCGATTGCGATAAAGTTATCTCGGATCGTCGATCCCCGATGCATTTTCGGCATCAAGACTTTTTTGAGGGAGATGATCCGAGAGCGCTTTGGTAGGATTATCGCCGATCGCCGATCCTTGGCACTTTTTCGGCATCGACAGGCCAAGGTTTGTTCTAGAATGAATGACTTAAGGAAAGTTCCTGACTCCGATTAATACAAGAGAATTATGTCACCGACCTTCAACACCACTTGTATTTACTAGGTAAGAGGGTCGTACAGTCTAGTGCTATCCCGAGTTATCCTTGGCCCCCTAAGTTTGAGTCACACCTCCGAGTAAGCGTTGCCGCATAAACAAGGTACGGTAAAATCGATCAGCGTCATAACTTTTGTAGGAGGTTATCAACGAAAAAGTTCATAGCATACCCTTGATCCCCGATCCACCCACTGAGAGAGTGACACGATGAGACGTTTTAGCTTTAGATACGATCAAATTTTGAGCATTTAAGGAGCTAATTAATACCCAATCCCGCATTAATTTCTACCTCGTGCGCCGGTTAAGCAACAATAATTTGAAATCAATGATAGAACAAATTACCACCCATGCCCACTCCATCAACCCACGATGAATTTAAGTTTAAACATATTTGGAGATCTGGCGACAGATTTAATGTAATTACACACATACCCAAATTGAATGGTTGGTGCGACATGGTAAGATCACCCTTGTTTAAATATCTAAAACCATTGTGAAGAAATTCATTCTACACGTCAGTGAATTATAGAGCGTCCGAAGGAACATAGCGAGCAAACTCAAGAACTGTGTTGACCCTTTTTGATCATTATAACTAGGTTTAACGAGCCTCCGAGGTATGTATCCAAGTCTAGTAATTCCTTGGTTTTAGTTTTTGTATGATCATCCGTTTTCTTTTACACAGTCTCTAAATTTTTTCTTAAGTTATAGGAACGATGCCGCCAAGAAATCCAACCACCAGACGCTCGCCGAGAGAACCAAAGCTAAAATAATCAGACAAGTGAAGGTTCTTCCCCATGGACCACGAGGAAATTGGAATATGCCCCTAGGACGAAGTCTATCATCAAGAAAACAACAAAGAAAGTTTTCATCCAACCTCCAACCTTTGGTGATACAGAGGCAAGAACAGGGTCCAAGATGGTGTTCCCACATTGGGGAGAACTCTTTAACAAGATCGGCTAGGAGGAATACCCAGAATATGTCCCACACAGTGATTCATATGTAAGGGTGCTCGACGACCAGGTGTTTCTGAACATCTAACGATCGTACCTACATATGGTGGCAAGCATAACCCCCGTTTTTCCCTGCACAGAAGTCCTAAAGTGGCTCATCGAACACACAAACACGCATAATTTTTTAATCAATGATGACAATGGTGGGTGTGTCAGAGTGTTCCTATCGGTAGAATTTCAGAAATACTACAAACTTAGAGACCCTGAGGAGCGTCTAAATACAAAATTCGTGGTGAATTTCTACGAACACCACAATACTAATCGGGTGATGGCCTCATGGTGGAGGGAGGACAATAATTTCACCAACTGGAGCATTGGATGGTACATGAAAACCAATTTAAGGGATCTATATGTCTATCTGATGGCTCTCATCTGTCGATTATACAGAGAGAAAGATTGCTCTAGTTTTTCATAGGCATGGATGCCTTTGGCATACATAGTTGCGATCACCGGATGCAACTTCAACTGGCGGGAAATAATCTCCAAGCAACTGAGAATTTGCGTGCAATAGGCCCAGACACCAAAGGAAGGAGAGACACCATATTTATACATGGCCTTGTACCTGCTCGATGTCGTTTATGCAAGGAAGGTTTTCACTGGCATGAATCTAAACTGGCATGGCACAGAGCTCCCGGTCCATGTCTACTTCAACATGATATGGGAGAACAGGTACAAGAGATCTTACACACTTATCTGAGATGAATTCATCGCGTGCATTTATTTTATTATTTTTAAGAAAAAAATCCCAAGGCTATCAGTGAAATCCAAAAAGATGATAGCCAAGGTAGGCCATTGGTACCTAGACGAACGCTCAACCTACATTAGGGTGTTCAGGGCCACCAAAGCACCACATCTCTTACTCTCTCATGTCCCATACTGACTCGTTGTGGGAGAAATCTGTTATCAGACCATCCTGTAGGGCTATAATGCCACACTAGTCAAAGGAAAAAAAACGAGCATTCATACCCTACAGTTTCCATGTGGGGTTCTATCTGGTGAAGGATACCACTCAAGCCAAACAAGAAGGGATTAGCCAACTATAATTCAGGTTCCCGACATGCCGATTTCACAAGCATGATCCAAAGGGCCTGGTCTTGCAACATGCTTCACAAGTGTCGTCTTGCTGGCCATACGCTCATGACAAGTTCGAAGATGAAGTCTTCATAGAAAATTCCCAGGATTGGGACGAAGTGGTATAGAGGATGGATGACCTGAAAATGACCAGGTTCAGGGCCATGAGATTAGATGAACATGTGACGAAAATAGAACAGTTGACTCAAGAGGCTCTCAGAGCTAGGGAAGAAGCCAAAGCGACAAAGGCCACATAGGTGCAGAATAGGGGACTGAATATGACACCAGAGGCATAGGAAAGGGGAATCATCCTAATAGAACAAGTGCAACAAATAATTAATTAGTTGTGGAATGACCCATACTTGGTAGAAATGGCAAGGGTCCCTGCCAACAACCCAGTTGAGAGAAGGAAGGTCCAAGTGACCCAGAGCTAATACAAATTGATGAAATCACTGGGTTAGATGACCCTGAAGTTACAACGCCGCAGGATGGATCACCAGGGAGCATTTCAGATCAGCTAGAGATAGCAAGTACATCCATGAGATAAAGTGCACCAAACCCCCTCCACGACTTGATAATAATATATGATGATGAGGTGAGTTCTAAGGTGTCCTTGGTGACTCCGGTACAGATCACAGAGGAAAAGGAACCCGAGAAAGCATCTTCCCCAGCTCCCAATGCTCAAATTCAAGGCCTTCCATAAAATGACCAGGAAGTTGAAAGTGTCTTAGACACTGAGATACTCAATGTACTAGGGTCACAAGAGGATATCCCAAAGGACGATCTAGAGCCGGGTGAACAAGAAGAAGAAGTTCTGCAACAGGAAATTGACATCTCAACAACCGATTATTAGGTAAGTACCGAGCCTACCCATGATTCTTCAATTTCAACCAGTAATCTACCTCTTGATGAGAAACAACCAGAGGAGGGACCTTCAGAACACACAGAAGAGGTTCAAGAACCTAGTCTTGAACAGATTTACACAGTCAAGAGCCTGGGAAATATGCTTACTTGGGGAGATCGACAAATCCCCTAACTTGTGGATGAAGTCATTGACATACAAGCCATATCGTATGAATGGAAGAGGAAATCCATCATGAAGATAACCACCAAGAAGAGGAGGCATACTCTAGATCACTCCATCCTCATCACCACAAAAGAAAAATTGATTAGCACGGAGCATGCCAAGACATCCGAGATTATCAGCACAGGGATGGAAATCACATATGCTACCCTAGATAGAGCCATAAAGGATGAAGAGGAGTTGTCTGCTGCACTAAAGGAGTTGGAGCATCTACGCCATCTGGAGAAATATTACCAGGACTCCACACAGGCCATGGTGTTCCTAAGAATCGAATTCCAGGAGGCCTACGATAAATTTATGAATGAGCGATACCTTTTCACTGCAAGGATAGATGAGCTTCAATAAAACACCCTCATGGAACTTGCGATGTGAAAGGATATGGAAAAGTGGCATGAGAAATCACACCAAGCAATGGAAATTATCGAGTACATCAACGCAGTTCAACAGGGCCGAGATGCCGAAGAGCACGAAATCTGAGTACTAAGGGAAAGAAACATCGTCCGCATAAATAAGTCAGCCGAATATTGGGTGAAAATGGCCCAAGAAAATCGTCTAGAAATCCAACAGAAATGGGCCGAGTGAAAAAAGAGATGGGCCAAGATCAATCGAGCGATGAGAGACATTGACCTCCCAGAATTCGACACACCTGATGACTTTGTCGACTTGCATGACATAGTCAAATTACATGCCAAACAAGACTCATCGTGGGCTATAGAGATAACAAAGGTGGCGAACATGGTGCCAGGTCAAGTGCAGGTGTTCATGGAACACCCAATCAAGGCTTAGACCGTGTTGTAATAGTTAAGTGCTAGAATAGTCAAGTATCAGGCATGGAGAGTAGAGATAAGGGAGATCCTTTCGATGCCAATGGAGAAAAACAAATTCTTGTATGCCAACACTTGCGATGATATCTTCGTCAAATGGTTGGAGTATGAGAAGAGTCATCCACTCAAGTGAAACATTTGATGACTCTCAGAAGACTGAGCGATGAAAGCATCATGTGGTGATGTTTTTTTTAACTTAGTTTTCACTTTTGATAGTTATTTTTAGTTAATAATATGTTATAAATAAAGGGATCGACTTGTAGCAAAAGGTCGATGGTTTTTTCAAAGACCCTCATTTTTGGATTGTAAAGAACTATTTCGGAGCTACCTTAATTGAGAAGTACTGTTTAGGATCTGAGACAAAGTTTTTCCATTTTTCGTAAAAAACGTCTGTGATTGGATCTGAAGAAGCATTATTTTTGATTTTATCTCATGAATGGATGCTATAATGAGTAAGATCCTCTGAATCTGTTGATAAGTTATATAATTCAATATTTTTATAGTTCTTGTCTCTAATGATGAAGAGTAAATTGTTGTGTTAATATGTGATTGATGATTAGAGTTAAGGAAACTATTTTTCTTGCCATTGTTTATTGCATGTATGTTTTCTTCTGATAATCGTATCTCAATCAATAATTGGAACACCAACAGGTTAATGTATTAGTACTAGGCTTGTTGGAGGTGTAAGAATCATTGTCTGCATGCTTGAGTATGAGGGTTATTCCGAGCTCAACCTTCTTCAATAGTTAAGTCCTTTCCCCTTTGTTACCCAGTTGGTTTATACAAACTTTTATCTTGTATCAGTCCCACCTATAAGAGAAAATACAAAAAGAGAATGTTAGAACTATAGAAGGATCTTTCAAAGGAAGACATCCTGTCAATCACTACATAAAGCCCATCGATTAATTGACCGTATCGCAAGATATGGAGAACCATTCCACCATTAAACACTGCAGAGTCTATTTGGGCCTTAGTGGCGGGTTTGGTTCTTACCGTTGAGTTAAAGGGATTTAGGAACCCTCAAAATAAATAGCACTATAAGGAGGGCCTGAAGAATGAATGAATGACAATACGTTTTACAGAAATTTTCACACAACCTGTAGATTCAAAACAACCCACATGCATGGCTAGTCATTCTCAAGACAACCCGCATACATTGAGTACTCCTGAAACGAGTCACTCACCCCAGCAAGAGGAATAACATTATTTCACTGATATTCCTTACAATCTTCCTCACAAGGAGTTGAACCAATTCAGAAGAATCACAAGAGATTACACTCGATAGATTGGAGCGCGACCCTTAGCTCCGTTACTTCCTTGAAGAAAACAAGTAAGAAGACTAGTGGTCGATACCCCCGACCATGTTTTTTTGCACTTAGCAGAAGACCTGATAGATTTTTCTCTCATCGAAATCGAGCATCCTCTTAATCTAATCCCCAAAACACCAACGGACAACTTCTTCGAGCCCGATGACTTTTTTGACGAGGAAGGGTTTAACTCAGAACGCTCAGTTTCAGGATCAGACGACATGGAAGATAAAAACAATCCTAATAAAGAAATGGGAAACCCAACTCAGAATAATCAACCTTGGTTGGCGAGAGATGATCTGGCCATCCTCGGACGAGTACATAACCTTCCATGACATCCATAAAAGTTAGTCTCTAAATTTGACCATGAAACCTCAGGATTTCCACAAGACCATATCAAAAAATTCGTACTAGCTATTAAACTAATGAATGTCCAACATGAAGATGTCGTATGTAGGATTTTCCCTTATACTTTTGAGAATTTGGCCTCCATGTGATATTTTAACTTACCTGTAGATAGATTTACAGAAGAAACCACTACAGGAGCTTTGATGGCCGAATTGTTCGCTGCCACCATGAGTTCAAAGGAGAAGGTTAAAGACTTTAATCAAAGGTTCACCACTATCCTAAAAAAAATTCAACCCGAATCTAGACCCACTCAGGAGTTGCAAATCGAAGTATATGAAAATTCTCTCCTAGCTTCTATTTCCATGTTTGTGAAGAGGGCTACCAAAAAAAACCTTAGCCGATAATTTTTAAGAAGCCAAAACAATAGAATTTCAAATGAAGGGATGTAAAGAAGGTTGGGTCTCACTAGTTAAGAAGGAAGTTCAACCTCCTCCCAGGAGAGGAATCCTGTTGACTAGACCACCAGGTAAACAAACAAAAAAAGGTCTTGAAAAGGGGAGTGGAGACATAGAATACCTACAACGCATGGTTAAGAAATCGTTGAATGAAATCATAGAGATGAAAAGAGATAAGCATGTGATACAACTAGATATAACTCAGGTAAAAGTTATGGGAGGACTCAAATATGTAATGATCAGAATGGAAACTCACTCAAGATTTGTTCAAGTAATTGACATCATTGTAGTAGATATCCCAGAATCTTACATATTACTATTGAGTTGAGATTGATCCTAGAAGTTAAATAGATACTTTAGTACAGACTGGGCTCAACTTTGGCTGCCATTAAAGGAACACATGAATATGATAATAATCGATAGGGAAAGATATCTAAAACATACTTTCACTGACCTAGAAACCCCTAACAAAACCTCATAGATAGATTTCCCCGTGCTAGGCAATTATTTTTGTGACACTGATTTCGAGAATTTCTTCCCCCTCTC
>SNQJ01S0025371.1:44076-73254 GCA_010110895.2 Picea sitchensis
TGAATCTGTTGATAAGTTATATAATTCAATATTTTTATAGTTCTTGTCTCTAATGATGAAGAGTAAATTGTTGTGTTAATATGTGATTGATGATTAGAGTTAAGGAAACTATTTTTCTTGCCATTGTTTATTGCATGTATGTTTTCTTCTGATAATCGTATCTCAATCAATAATTGGAACACCAACAGGTTAATGTATTAGTACTAGGCTTGTTGGAGGTGTAAGAATCATTGTCTGCATGCTTGAGTATGAGGGTTATTCCGAGCTCAACCTTCTTCAATAGTTAAGTCCTTTCCCCTTTGTTACCCAGTTGGTTTATACAAACTTTTATCTTGTATCAGTCCCACCTATAAGAGAAAATACAAAAAGAGAATGTTAGAACTATAGAAGGATCTTTCAAAGGAAGACATCCTGTCAATCACTACATAAAGCCCATCGATTAATTGACCGTATCGCAAGATATGGAGAACCATTCCACCATTAAACACTGCAGAGTCTATTTGGGCCTTAGTGGCGGGTTTGGTTCTTACCGTTGAGTTAAAGGGATTTAGGAACCCTCAAAATAAATAGCACTATAAGGAGGGCCTGAAGAATGAATGAATGACAATACGTTTTACAGAAATTTTCACACAACCTGTAGATTCAAAACAACCCACATGCATGGCTAGTCATTCTCAAGACAACCCGCATACATTGAGTACTCCTGAAACGAGTCACTCACCCCAGCAAGAGGAATAACATTATTTCACTGATATTCCTTACAATCTTCCTCACAAGGAGTTGAACCAATTCAGAAGAATCACAAGAGATTACACTCGATAGATTGGAGCGCGACCCTTAGCTCCGTTACTTCCTTGAAGAAAACAAGTAAGAAGACTAGTGGTCGATACCCCCGACCATGTTTTTTTGCACTTAGCAGAAGACCTGATAGATTTTTCTCTCATCGAAATCGAGCATCCTCTTAATCTAATCCCCAAAACACCAACGGACAACTTCTTCGAGCCCGATGACTTTTTTGACGAGGAAGGGTTTAACTCAGAACGCTCAGTTTCAGGATCAGACGACATGGAAGATAAAAACAATCCTAATAAAGAAATGGGAAACCCAACTCAGAATAATCAACCTTGGTTGGCGAGAGATGATCTGGCCATCCTCGGACGAGTACATAACCTTCCATGACATCCATAAAAGTTAGTCTCTAAATTTGACCATGAAACCTCAGGATTTCCACAAGACCATATCAAAAAATTCGTACTAGCTATTAAACTAATGAATGTCCAACATGAAGATGTCGTATGTAGGATTTTCCCTTATACTTTTGAGAATTTGGCCTCCATGTGATATTTTAACTTACCTGTAGATAGATTTACAGAAGAAACCACTACAGGAGCTTTGATGGCCGAATTGTTCGCTGCCACCATGAGTTCAAAGGAGAAGGTTAAAGACTTTAATCAAAGGTTCACCACTATCCTAAAAAAAATTCAACCCGAATCTAGACCCACTCAGGAGTTGCAAATCGAAGTATATGAAAATTCTCTCCTAGCTTCTATTTCCATGTTTGTGAAGAGGGCTACCAAAAAAAACCTTAGCCGATAATTTTTAAGAAGCCAAAACAATAGAATTTCAAATGAAGGGATGTAAAGAAGGTTGGGTCTCACTAGTTAAGAAGGAAGTTCAACCTCCTCCCAGGAGAGGAATCCTGTTGACTAGACCACCAGGTAAACAAACAAAAAAAGGTCTTGAAAAGGGGAGTGGAGACATAGAATACCTACAACGCATGGTTAAGAAATCGTTGAATGAAATCATAGAGATGAAAAGAGATAAGCATGTGATACAACTAGATATAACTCAGGTAAAAGTTATGGGAGGACTCAAATATGTAATGATCAGAATGGAAACTCACTCAAGATTTGTTCAAGTAATTGACATCATTGTAGTAGATATCCCAGAATCTTACATATTACTATTGAGTTGAGATTGATCCTAGAAGTTAAATAGATACTTTAGTACAGACTGGGCTCAACTTTGGCTGCCATTAAAGGAACACATGAATATGATAATAATCGATAGGGAAAGATATCTAAAACATACTTTCACTGACCTAGAAACCCCTAACAAAACCTCATAGATAGATTTCCCCGTGCTAGGCAATTATTTTTGTGACACTGATTTCGAGAATTTCTTCCCCCTCTCATATGATGTTCCTCTTACTCAAAACTTCGAGATAAGTTTTCAAGAAAATTTTCCAACGACGATGGAAGAGACCCTCTTCTGTTAGGAACCAGTGTTAGAAATCACAGAACAAATAAGAGAAAAGGAGGAAAGTGGTATAAAAAAAGGAGCTGACGGTTTTCACTCACAAATGTGGACCTTATACTTTGATGGATCTAAATCGCAAGAAGGGTCAGGGGAAGGGTGCATCCTCATTGATCCAAAAGGTAAACAAAATTTCCTTTCTTGTAGACTAGAATTTGAATGCACAAACAACACCATTGAGTATGAAGCTCTAGTACAAGGGATAAATAAATCCATGGACTTAAACATTAAAGAATTGAAGGTTTTCAGAGATTCTGAAATCATCGTCAGACAAGTACGAAACACTATACATTGCAACTCTCCCCACCTGAAAAATTACCAACAGGAAGTGCACAGACTAATAGAATGTTTTGAAGCCTTCAACATTACAACGATCCCCAAAACAAAGAACACTCTCGCTGATTCTCTAGCCACTGCTGCATCAATGTTATCCCCTCTAGAAGACTATGAAGCCTCTAGATTCACTGTAGAGATACT
The DNA here is from genome assembly GCA_010110895.2 of Picea sitchensis. NCBI lineage: Eukaryota > Viridiplantae > Streptophyta > Pinopsida > Pinales > Pinaceae > Picea > Picea sitchensis. Next base: position 46,870 of record SNQJ01S0025371.1, read on the forward strand.
CTACAAACTGTTGGTGCCCAACAATATTTCTAATTGGAAGGTTTTTGAAGGAGATGAACAGATCATAATTTTTTTGACCAATCAAGATAATTTAAAGACTTGGCCATTGACGATGAATTATTTCAGGAGCAATTAGCAAAAACCGATCCTTATACAGATCAATCGACCGACAAACCAAGGTCTCACATGATACCGAAAGGGGTAGATAATTTAGAAAACCTTTTTTACTTAAGAGAAAGATTCAAAAGGTCAACTAACACAAAGACAAGGGAGTTTCTATCCCATGCATAAAACTATAAATCTAGGAACCCCAGAAAACCCCAAGAATATAAATCTCGGCAAGATAATATCTAAGGAGGAAAGGAAGGCCTATCTCAAATGTTTCAGGCAATATCAATATGTCTTTGCATGGTTCTATCGATATCTGAAAACCGATGACACTTGTATCATTCAACACACAATCCCGTTAAAGCCATGAGTGAAACCTTTCCAACATAAGATACGGAAGTACCACCCATCCTTGGAGCCTCTCATGTGTCAAGAGTTAAAGAAACTAATAGATGCACGAATATCTTCCAAGTTAGACACTCTACATGGGTAGCAAATTTGGTTCTTGTGAGAAAAAAGTCTGGGGAGATCCGCCTATGTGTAGATTTCAGAAACCTTAACAGAGCTCCAGAAAAGGACAATTACCCAACTCCACCAATGGAGAAACTCTTGCAGACCGTGTCTGGCTCTGAGATTTTCTCCCTGCTGGATGGGTTTTCAAGCTACAACCAAGTTCTAGTTTCAAAGGAAGACCATTTGAAGACTACCTTCCGAACCAAGTGGGGAACCTTTGCTTATAAATGTATGCCATTTGGGTTAATCAATGCTGGGGCGATCTTCCAAAGGGCTATGGATGTAGCGTTTCAGGGACTAATCAACACGTGTTTAATAGTTTATTTAGATGACATGACTGTGTATTCAAAGAATAGAGAAGATCACATCCAACACTTAACCTAGATTTTTGAAAGGTGTAGGAAATACGGTATATCCTTAAACCTTATTAAAACTGTTTTTGGTGTAGAAGAAGGTAAATTGCTAGGTCATATTATATCTCATGCAAGAATTCACATAGACCCATAACGGATTAGGGCTATATCTTAGCTTCTATTACCCCACAACAAAAGGCTATGCAATCTTTCTTCGGGATAATCAATTTTGTAAGAAATTTCACCCCCAATTTTGCTGAAACTAATAAACCCTTACAAAAAATGATCCACAAAGACGTTGAATTTAAGTGGGATGATGAACGAAAAAATGATTTCAACAATATTAAGGCCGTAATATCTCAAGCCCCAGTATTGTGAAGCCCCGAATTTGGGAAAGAATTCTTCCTCTACACTTTTTATTCCGACCAATCATTAGCCACAGTATTGACTTAGAAGGATGATGCCAACAATGAGGCCCCAGTCTCCTTTATGAATACTAATATCCAAGGGGCCGAATTGAATTACCCTGCTATAGACAAACAAGATTATGAAGTGTACAAGTCGGTGAAACACTTCAGATCTTACATCCTTAAGAACCATACCAAAGTCATCGTGCCTCACCCTGCAATATGATCCCTATTCACTCAACATGAGATGGGGTAAAGAAGAGGAAACTGGATGGAAATAGTCCAAAATTTTGATCTAGATATAAAACCTGCTAAATTGGTTAAGGGAAAATGATTATGAAAAATGGTAGCTGAAGCCCAGGACCAAGTAAATAAAGACCTCAGATGGGAGAATGAATTGGCATTATGGTGTGGTGAAGTGTCATATGTCTCCCCAGGGCAATAGTCTTGGTATGAGAAACTGACTTATCTCCTGCATCATGGGAGCTTCCCAGAAAATCTAAATCCTAGGGAAAGGAGAACCCTCAGGTTAAAATCAACACAATATCGCCTCATCAATTCGATGCTCTTCCGGGTTAATTATGATGGGGTACTCTCAATATGTCTCGAACATGAAGATGCAAACAAAGTTATGAAGGAACTCCATGTTGGTCCTGCAGGTGGACATTTCGTGGGAAACACCACCGCTCTCAAAATACTGATAGCTGACTATTATTGGCCTACTCTTCTCAGGGATGCTTACACATACGCTAGAAGCTATAAAAATTTCCAAATGAGCATAGGGAGGGAAAAGAGAGCAAATTTCCCACTCCTACCCGTGGCCATTTCCAGGATATTCAAGAAATGGGGGTTAGATATCATAGGAGAAATTACACCAAGTTCCTCAAAACAACATAGATACATACTGACTTCCATAGACTATTTCATGAAATGGGCAAAGGTCATCCCTCTGAATCAAGTGAACGGAAAAGTGGTGATCCAATTCATAGAGCAACAACTGATTACCAGGTTCAGGATGCCTTCCATCCTTGTCTTTGATAATGCAACTTAATTTTCTTCCACCTTATTAACATAGTTTTCTCTAGATAAAGGAATCATAATCAGATACTTTGCAAACTATTATCCACAGGGAAACGAAGTAGTAGAATCAACCAATAAGAACCCAGTAAAGATATTAAAGAAAACAGTTGCAAACAACCAAAGGAATTGGCATAGTCCAATCCATAACACCTTATGGGATGATAGAGTAACACCCAAGGAATCCATAGGAAATTACCCATACTTTTTGGTAAACAGTTAGGAATCCATTCTCCCGAATGAGCTATATCTTCCATCTCTTTAGCTTGCTCAGGATTCTAGAGGACAACCCTCATCAGTTATACAAAAAATAATTGATACCCTCATCATGTTGGAAGAATAAAGGGAGAAAGAAAAATCAAAATTAATAGCTCATCAACAGATAGTTAAAAGGTGGTTTGATAAACATAAGGCCAAAGAGAATAATTTTGAAGTAGGAGACTTAGTCCTAAAATGGGACAGAGCAAATGAGCCTAAGGGAAAGCATTCTAAGTTTCAGAATCTATGGCTCAGACCTTTTTAGGTAGCCGAGAAAACTGGGGTAGGAAAATATTGGTTGTAGAATATGAGGGGGGAACTTGACACCCTCCCAGTGAATGGCCAAGCCCTTAAACAATATTTCCATTAAAATAAAAATAAAAAATTGTGTGTATTTTCACGATGTTTTGTTTCGATTGCGGAATGCATTTTTTTTTTTGTTTCTTGCTATAGTACTTATGCGCTTTTGGAGCTTTTTTTTAGCAAGACAGTGGTTGAAATCAATTCATGCGATATGACGAACTCTTTTCCTGACTCATTGCTCACATTCAATACAAGAAGCACTGGGAGGCCTGCAAGTGTTTTAAAGGAGTTCTCTATCTAACCTGCGTAGATGAACAACCTTGGAAAAGTGATGTAGTGTCTGCCGGGTGGCCTGGTAAAACCTTAAGGGAAAGATGGTAAGATGGAAGGGACTACATGCGCCTTGTTAGCGCTGCCATTTTTATTTCCATTTAGAGTCGGTTTTAAGTCATGCTGTGACCCATGCGTCCGAAGATGTGAAATCAGGTACGTAACCCCGTAAGGTCAAGGTCAGCAAGTGGCCGTTTGGCCCTTGGAAACGGGAAGGGATGTAAGGGTCAAAACTTGTATAAGCAGTATGGGTATGTCTTTTCCAAAGAGTCGAGTCCCATTGAGAAAACAATCTCTACGTGCCTAGGTCGAGTCAAGTAGTTAATGGAGGTCACGTCGGAAGTACAACATGTTATTATCAATTCATCATGAAGGCCAAAGGAATGAAAAATTGCGGCGTTCGTATCATGCATGCCCAACAAACCTTATCGTCTGTATCTTACATGTGGGGATTTTCCATGGAAAACCTGCAACTCGACTCAAAACATATCATCGCCATGAATTCACTGTCCTCTAGCATGATTTCTTCTCCTATCCGACTCGTTATAAATCTCGTATTTCTCAACATTCTTTCCAGTCGTAGAACCAGGCCTGAACTCCATTTGTAATTTCCCTTGCCAGTCCAGTTTGTTCAAAACTCTCCCCTTGCATGTCTATTGGATATATTATGCGCATAATATATACTAGTTTCACCATGACGACCTCTCAGAGCGTAATAAAAGGTGCACGGAGCAACATAATTGCAAGTTCCAAGCCCCAAAACGACTGGGAGTCGTTCTCACTCGCAGTAGGCATTCCCAAGGATGTGAAAGGAGTTATTCCTTTACCCACATAGAAGACTAGATCAAATCATGTAGAACATGAAGTGAAGGGCTTTACACAGGAAGGGACAACGATAGAATCCCCATCTCCTCAACAAAAAATGCCTCGGAGGAGGGGCAGGCCGAGGAAGAACAAGGAAGCTGTGGAAGCTCGATTTCTAGAAAAGCCACTTTCCATATTGAAGGCTAAAGAACTACTCATGCGCGCCATCTGGCTAGAGCCTGCTGGAGGATTGAGCTGCGAAGACAGGAGAAGAACAAGGAAAGAAGATATCACGAGAGAGAATGATCAAGATACATCTCAAAAATTGAAGAAGCCAAAGATGGCTATTGCTGAAATCTATTAGGAAAACATGGAGTTGAGGTGACAACTAGTGACAAAGAACACAGAGGCGCTAGTAGCGCAAGGTCATGAGGGAAATGTGGCATGGCTAAAAAGACAGCTCACAGAGGTGTAAGAAACCATTTTACAACTGCGATAAACACAACGACTGACGTAAGAAAGGCATACAAAATATTTTAGAGAATACAAAGAGGTCGAGAAAGAGGCTCATGTGGCTCTCGCCAGCGCGCAGAAAAAACAAGCCTAGTTGATGCTTGTCTTTGCATTTGCAAACACAAAAAGAATCTTGGCATTTTTGAAGGACACATTTCCCCAAAGCACCCTACCTTTTGATAATGACCTTGATAATCAAACAATCACTCGCCACACACATTTTCTTGAAAATTAATGCGCAACAGAAATCAAAGCCGTTATAAGAAGATAACAAGTTCCTGACAGACACCTGCTCACTCTGACACTCGATCAAAGGGATACAATGACACATATTTTTCCATATTGAGACCTGATGATCAGATCCTCGTTGCAGATTTGTGGACGGTCATGGGTAAACAAACATGATTTTTTTCTATTTTTGGGCAGCGCCATGCGAAGAGTCTCCAACGCATGCTACTCAGTTTTCCTATTTTTAGGGTTAGCAGTTAGAAAATAGGGTAGCCCAAGTGGCACCCTCGTTTATATATTTCATCTTTTCGATGTAATCCAGGTTGGTTGGAAAAATTGGTAGATGACAACTATTGCATGTAATTTGAGTTTTTGACCGGAATTTAATGCAGAGGTCCCGTAACTTGATGAAAAGATTCTAGTTGTAGCAGTTGGATGTATTTTGTTGCTCCCTTTACGTATGTTCTTCCTTTCATCTTTTATTCATATATTTTTCTATCTATTTCATTACGAATTTTTTAACCTGTGGATTCACTGCACAACGCCCCTTGTTCGCGCCACTTAGACAAAATGTTTTCTTCTAAAAGTTAACTCCGACTTCACCTATAGCGGTGCTCCGAGTTACTTCATGTGTTTTTCTCCCACCTCACATTACAGTTTTACATTGAATACTATTGCTCGCCTAGCCTTATCCTCTCAAGTTCAGTCACTGAGTCATTTGTCCCCATTTTTTTCTCAGATCGAATCCATATCCCAAGTCTTACTTTCTTGCCCCAATATAACCAAAACCCATTATATCAAAGGTGTTAAATCTAGCCACTAATTTCAAATACATATCCTATGCGGAGACCACGCCTTCCGAGAGAGCCCTCTCCAGATATGAAAGGCTAGTTTCTGGTCTTAAAGTTGGTTGAAAAAGTTACCTTCGTTGTCTGTTTATGAGCCGAATAGATTTACAGAGTGCTAACATTTCTGGCATTGTTTCCAGGGATGAAATTGAATATATTTTCCCTAGGAGCATGACTAACGTTGCATTTTGACCACTAAGGGTAACAGAGGGACAAACATCCATACCGGCTGAAACACTTACCTTGGCGACTCCATTCCAAACAGACTAGTAGCTCCAAGTAGCACATTTCCAAAGATGATTTATACCAGATAAATCCTGACCTAAACCCCATAGAGCCTGTGTACGACCCTGAGAATATTCTGTACAAGACTAGAGAGCAAGCGCCAAACCCATTCTACTACCTGGACAAAAGCCTATCCTTGCCCAAAGATGACACGCATATCATTGACGACCTTGAGTTTGACTCATTCTTTGAGAAAAGTCTCTTCATGTTTAAGTCAAAAACCAGTTTGGACGAGACTGTTTTCAACCCGAAGAAATTCCAAGCTCTAGTACCCAATAATATCCTTTAGAATATGAATCCTCCTGGGGCTATGGCCACCAGATTCGCTCCCCTCATCTTTCCATCCCAATTAAATGACTTGACTAAGAATTATATCCAGAGAATCAGGCTCTACGATGCCAAGGGAAATGTTTTCGCGTAGAGGCACCTTGAATGGTTTAACGATTTCATTGACCTGGAAGAGGTGGACTACGCGGATGAAAAAATGAGGCTGTTTGAGCAGATCCTTTCAGGAGATGTAAGAAAATGGTTCAAATCCCTCCTACCCATGAGCATTTGGGACTTCGTCGCATTCGAGACATCGTTCCTAAATAAACGGGGGGAGAAGAAAAACCCATTGCAACTACTAACACATTACAATAATATGAAGAAAGCACCAGAAGAAAGAGTGCATGAGTTCTCAGCCTGTTTCTTGAAGGTGTACAACTCAATCCATGCGGAACTCAATCCTCCCCCGGGTGCTGTGCAGTTGCGGTACACTGATTCTTTCGACAGTGATTTCACCCTGTTGTTGAGAGAAAGAAGATCAGGGAGTCTAGACGCTATAATGAGTAAAACTGTCGAAGTTGAAGTAAACATGATTGTATCGAGAAAAATAAAACCAAGGTTCACCCAAGGTGTCAAGAGACCCCAGGGAGATGCACAACCATCGACGTCATGGTCCTCAGATGATAAATTCAACATGATGATGAAGACCATGGAGAAGTTGATGGAGAGAATGTCCAAGGGAAACATACCTATTTCTCAAGAATAGAACGACCCACCGCCCAGAAATCAGAACCTTAGATGGGTTCAAATCCCTTAGATCAGACAGAGGGAACATAAAGAGTAAAGGGATCAAGGTGACCAACATAGGAGACCAACTTTCCAGAACAACTACATGGACGAATATTTTGACCAAACATTCAACGACCAGATGCATTGTTGCGATGACCAAAAACCATGCATGTTCTTGACAAAGAGTGAGCATGATCGATATATGAGTAGAAACAAAGACTTCATTCTGGAGACCGATGATGATATGATACTTGGAACAGATGATGCACCGTGCTAGGAGATAAAAGAGTTTAGGAAAGGTTATCAAAACACCATCATGCAGTTCCAGAAGAAGTACAACCTCCAGAGCAAAGATGTGCCTACTGAGTCCCAACAAACGAACCCCATAAGGAAGCCTCCGGTAGACACCCCTTCCACAAGATGACTAAGGTTGGATAGCGTGACCAAGGAAGCGACAGAGAAAGCTAAGTCGAAGGAGGAGGTCCCCAAGAAATCTCCAGAGACAAGACGGGAGGCGAGTGGAAAAGAGGTAGAGAAAACCTATCCCCCTTTCAATTTTCAACATCAGATGGCCAAAATAAAAATCTCTGTCCCATTCAATGAACTTATTAGAAAGGGAGAGTATAGGGAACAAATCATTAAAATGATAAAAATGGGAGGGACCCCTGATACTCTGAATATTCAAGATGATCACCCCGCCATCCTTTTTCGTCCACACGTTGAAGAGACATGCAGTACCGAAGACGTCCCTCCTTTCTATGTCAGTCTGAAGATCCTGACATGACCCTGGATAATGCCATGCTGGATTTTGGCACGTCACACAACCTAATGTGGAAGGTGATCATGGACGAACTAGGTTTGGATGTCAACAATCCATGCAAAGACCTTTTCTCCTTTGATTCGAGGAAATTCAAGTGTTTAGGCCTTATCAAAGACCTAGTTGTATCATTTGCTAAGATCCATACTAAGAACATGATCATGGACATGGTCATCACAGACATATTCCCGAAATGCCACTATCCACTATGGGCATGTTGTATATGGATATGTCGTATGCCACTATCCCTGGTTTTGGCCATGACAAAAGGCTATACAAAGAAGTGCTGCTGAAATACATGGTAAGAAACAAGATGCAACCACACAATCATCCCATATACGTCGTCGACACTGAGGTGGGTTCTTCTATAGTCTACAATGACATGATTTTCGAAGAGGAAGAACCGATAACCATCATAACAGCTGACGAGAAGACCGCGTGAGAAATAACAGAATGCATAGACCCAAAAGACCGCATGAAAAATAGGGTGTGGAACACGAGTTTCGACGATGCAGTCAACAGAGAAGGATCTAGGTCCAGTGTATGGATGAGTCCCCCTGAATAAAGCACAAAGATGTGCTCATACAAGCTCGTGTTTGAATGCACTATCAACATGACCAAGTATGAAGCACTAATCTTGGGCTTACAAGTTCTGAAAGAATTGGGCGTGCATAAGATAACAGTGCGTGGATATTCTGAGATGATCATAAATCAAGTAAAGGGTGTATATTAGACCAAGCAGCCTAGGCTGAGAGCGTACATGAATTTGGCTTTGGACCACCTCAAAGGATTTTCATAGTATGACCTATCTTCTATCCCTAGAGAGAAAAATCAGATCGCTGATGTGTTGGCCACCTCAGCCTCGGTTTTTAAGATCCCCATCTTCCCAAACAAAAAATATGAAATCGAGGTCAAGCACATGCTGACAGTTCCTGATAATATCAAACAATGGCAAGTGTTTGATGATAAAAAATAGGTGGAAATATTCCTCCTTATGAGCGATGAGTTTGCTAATACAAACGTCGGTGAGGAATGTTGCGACGACGAAGATGAGAGCATGGATGTGTGCAGTAATGACGACCCTTTCCAAAAGTAGATCGCGGGAAGGGACATAATACAATTGAAAAATAATATTATTCCAAAGGGGTTGGTGCCGCTGGAAAAGATGTTTGACGAAAATGATGTGGATAAGAACCCCAAGATCACTGCAAGTGAAGAAGACGTGGAAGACTGCAACATCGGGACTAAGTAGAACCTGAAGATGGTAAAATTATCAAAGACACTCAGTCCAGAGGTCAAGCAGGACTACGTTAAGCTCATAAAATATTTCTTGGACGTATTCTCATGGAGCTACGATGACCTGAAAGTGTATGACATGAAATTGATCCAACATGTTATCCCTCTCAAGGAAGATCAGAAACCTTTCAAAAAAAAGATGAGACAGATAAATCCCCTATTGTGGCCGCTGATCGAGAAGGAGGTAAAGAAGATTTTCGATGCTAAAATTATTGTTTCTTTGAGATTCTCAAAATGGGTAGCTAATTTGGTACCTGTAAGAAATAAAAGCGACGAGATAAGACTGTGTGTAGACTTCTGAAATTTAATTAAAGTGTCTCTCAAGGAACACTACCCCCTTCCTAAAATGGACTACATCCTGCAAAAAGTGGTGGGGTCCCAGAAGATGTCTATGCTGGATAGGTTCTCAGGATATAATCAGATCATGGTCCACCTGGATGACAGAGAGAAAATGACTTTCACAACTCCATGGGGAACACTCATGTACGCCAAGATGCTGTTTGGCCTGATGAACATTGGAGGCACTTTTTAGAGGGCCATGGACATCACGTTTGCTGATGAAAAGGACAAATTCGTCGTGATTTATCTAGATGACATCACAGTGTACTCTGCCTATGAAAAAAAACATCTCGAGCACCTGAAGAGGGTTTTCCAGAAGTGTAGAAAGTTTGACATATCACTAAATCCAAAGAAGTCGCACTTCACGGTGGAAGAAGGGAAGCTGTTGGGGAACATGATTTCCAAGGAAGGCATTAAGATAGACCCCAGTAGGGTTGAAGGGATCCTGAAGACCAACACCCCGCACAGTAAAAAGGGGGTGCAATCCTTCCTAGGAAAGGTAAACTTCTTGAGGATATTCATCCCAAACCTTGTGGAAATCATAAAACATATAACTTGCATGCTCAGGAAAAGAAACGAGATCAAGTGGAACCCGAAGGCCAAGAAGTATTTTGAAGATATCAAAGTGGCATTGACTAAATCTCCTGTACTATCCAGCCTGGATTTTACAAAATATTTCATTCTTTTTTCATTCGACTCAGAACACACTCTTGTTGGTGTGCTGCTATAGAAAGACAGACAAGATTTCAAAAAACCCATAGCCTATTTCAGCCGGACGGTGCGTGACGCTCCACTAAGGTATGCCATTATGGAAAAATAGGTGTATGCCTTAGTGAAATCCTTGAAAGAGTTCAAGACATACATATTGCACTCCCATGTCGTCGCTTGTGTACCCAACAATTCAGTAAAAGATATCCTGACTCAACCTGACCCGGAAGGAAGGAGAGGCAAGTGGATAGCGACCATGTTAGAATACAATATTTAAATCAAGCCTACAAAGCTGATCAAAGGTTAGGGTCTCACAAAGTTAATGGCGTAGTTGGACTGCGACCCTGTAGGAATGAATTTCATCGCTGATGTGTTGGAATGCCCCCAGGAAGAAAAATCTGTGTAGGTGCATCAACCGTTTGTTGATTCGCCGTGGTATGAAGACATCATCTATGTGTTGGAGAATCTCTAGGCCCCTCCATGCGTGAGTAATACTAAGGCCAGATTTCTCAAGCTTAAAGAGGTTAAGTTCTACATCCTAGACAACTCACTCTACTGGAAAGACCCTAGGGGAATATTGCTGAGCTATTTGCTGGAAGACGACGCGAAGCGGGCCATACAAGAATTTGACAAAGGAGACTGTGGAGGACACCACTATTGGAAGACCACCGTGCACAAAATATTGAGGGCGGGTTATTACTGGCCTACAATTTTCACTGACGTATATAAGGAGGTCTCCAGCTACCACGAATGTCATATTTTTGACGGAAGAAGAAAGCTGCAGCCCCTGCCACTAAAGCCAAACTTAGTTGAAGCAACTTTCATGCAGTGGGGTCTAGATTTCATAGGAGAGATAAATCCTCCATCCTCTGTGCAACACAAATGGATACTCACGACCACCAACTATTTCACGAAATGGATAGAGGTGATCCCCATGAAACAAGCTACTAATGCAGTCATCATCCAATTCCTGGAGACAAACATCTTGTCGAGTTTCGGGTGTCCCGTTAAGATCATTACAGACAATGCAACCACATTCAAGTCTAGGAGGATGGAGAAATTTTGTCAGGATTATAACATAACCCTTGGGAATTCCACGACATAGTGTCCGCAAGGAAATGGGTTAGCAGAATCCTCGAATAAGAGCCTGACCAGGATCATCAAAAGACTCCTGCAAGAAAACAAAAGAGCCTGGCATAAAAATCTTATTTACGTACTATGGGTAGATCGGGTTACCACCAAGAAGTCTATATGAATGTCGCCTTTCCATATCGTTTACGGTGCGGACAAAATTTTCCCTACTTCACTGTGACCGCCCATCAGGAAGCTATTGCAAGAACAGTAGGCCAAGCCAAATGATGCACAAAGGAGAATTAATCAGCTAATTCACATGTAGCAGGCGAGAGAGCAGGTGTATGATCGATCGCAACTCCATCAGGAGAAGATAAAGAAATATTTCAACAAGTGTTCGAAGCAGGAATATTTTTAGGTCGAAGATTTGGTGTTGAGATGGGATGCAAGAAATGAAGGTAAAGGGAAGCACAAAAAGTTCGACCACCTCTGGACAAGTCCTTTCAAAATCAACGCATACTACAGAGACAATGCTTATTTCATGGCAGGATTAGATGGAGAATGGATTGCTTGGGGGCCTGCAAATGACAGGTTCCTCAAGAGTTAATTAACAAAATAAAATCCGTTTAAGTCATTTGTCATTGGAAATAGTCATTTTGTTTTTGCGTCGAGTCAGTAGGTCAACAAAAAATTGAAGCTCGAAGTGAAGGCCCTAAGTTAATGCTGATGTTTTAGAAGCTACATCAATAGGTTTAGTTTGTTTTCTGTCCTTCATTTATTTCTCTCAGTGTCTAAAAGTATAATAAATCCCAATGGTCAGGCACCTGGTCTACTGTTCTTTGATACCTCACGAGAGGATAACATCCCCGTTGGAGCCAACTATTAGCGCCACCATTTTTCTTTCCATTTAGAGTTGGTTATAAGTCACATTGTGACCCATGTGTCTGAACATGTGAAATCATGTACATAACCTCGTAAGGTTGAGGTTAGCAAGTGGCTGGTTGGCCCTTGGAAACGGGAAGGGATTTCAGAGTCGAAACTTGTATAAGTAGTACGGGTATGTATTTTCCAAAGAGTCAAGTCCCGCTGATAAAATAGTCTCTACGTGCCTATGTCGAGTCAAGTATTTAATGGAGGTCGCGTTGGTAATTACAACATGTTATTATTAGTTCATCATGAAGGCCAAAGGAATGAAAAATTGCAGCGTTCGTATCATGCATGCCCAATAAACCTTATTGCTTGTAGCTTACACGTGGGGGTTTCCATGTAAAACCTGCAACTCAACTCAAAACATCTTGTCACCATGAATTCACTATCCTCCAACATGATTTCTTATCCTATCCGACTCGTTATAAATCTCAGATTGCTCGGCATTATTTCCAGTCATAGAACCAAGCCTGAACTCCGTTTGCAATTTCCCTTGCCAGTCCAGTTTGTTCAAAACTCTCTCCTTGCGCATCTGCTGGATATACTGCACACAAAATATATAATAGTAGCACCATGGTGACCTCTCAAAGCGTAAGAAAAGGCACACAAAGCAGCATAATTGCAATATCCAAGCCCCAAAATGACTGGGAGTCGTTCTCACCCACAACAGGCATTCCTAAGGATGTGAAAGGAGTTATTTCTTTACCTGTAGAGAAGACCAAATCAAATCGTGAAGAATCTAAAGAGGAGGGATTTGCATAGAAAGGGATGACTATAGAAGCCCCGTCTCCTCAATAACAAATGCGTCGGAGGAGGGGCAGGCCAAGGAAGAACAAGGAAGCTGTGGAAGCTCGATTTCTAGAAAAGCCACTTGCCAGATCAAAGGCTAAAGAAATACTCATGCGCACCATCTGGCTAGAGCCTGTTGGAGGATTGAGCTGCAAAGACATGAGTAGAACAATGAAAGTGGATATCACGAGAGAAAATGATCAAGAGCCATTTCAAAAATTGAAGCAAGCAAAGATGGCTATCGCTGAACTCTATTAGGAAAACATGGAGTTGAGGTGACAACTAGCGACAAAGACCATGGAGGTGCCAACAACGCAAGGTCATGAGGGAAACATGGCATGGCTAAAAAGACAGCTCAAAGAGGCGCAAGACACCATTGTACAATTGCGAGAAACACAATGACAGACAAAAGAAAGGCATACAATATTCTAGAGAATACGAAGCGACCGGGAAAGAGGCTTGTGTGGCTCTCACCAACGTGCAAAAAAAATGAGCCTAGATGACTCTCATCTCTACATTTTCAAACACAAGACGAATCTTGGCAGTTTTGAGGTACATGTTTCCCCAAAGCACCTTACCTTTTGATAACGACCGCGATAATCAAACAACCACTTGCCACACACATTTTCCATAAAATGAGTGCGCAATAGAAATCAAAGCCATTATAAGAGGATAGCAAGTTCCTGATAGACACCTGCTCTCTCTGACACTCGATCAAATGGATACACTGACACATCTTTTTCCATATCGAGACCTGATCGATGATCAGATCCTCGTGGAATATTTGTGGACGGTCATGGGTAAACAAACATGATTATTGTCTATTTTTGGGCAACGCCATGCGAAGAGTCTCCATCGCATGATACTCGATTTTCCTAGTTTTAGGGTTAGCAGTTAGAAAGTAGGGTAGCCCAAGCGACACCCTCGTTTATATATTTCATATTTTCGATGTAAGCGAGGTTGGTTGGAAAAATTGGTAGACGACATCTATTTTATGTAATTTGAGTTTTTGACCAGAATTTAATGCAAAGGTCCTGTAACTTGATGAAAAGATTCTAGTTGTAGCAGTTGGATGTATTGTGTTCCTCCCTTTACATATGTGCTTCCTGTCATATTTTATTCATATCTTTTTTCTGTCTATTTCAGAATGAATTTTCAAACCTGTGGATTTTCTATGCAACGCCGCTTGTTCATGCCACTTAGACAAAACGTTTTCTTCTAAAAGTTAACTCTGAATTCACCCGCAACGGTGCTTAAAGTTAATTCCTATGTTTTTCTCCCGCCTCACATTACGGTTTTACACTAAAGCCTGTTGCTCACCTAGCCTTATCCTCTCAAGTTCAGTCATTGATTCATTTGTCCCCATTTTTTCCTCAGATCAAATCCATAGCCCAAGTCTCATTTTCTCACACCAATATAACCAGAACCCATTATATCAAAGGTGTTAAATCTAGCCACTGCTTTCAAATCCATATCCTATGCGGAGACTGTGCCTTCTGAGAGAGCCCTCTCCAGATTCGAAAGGATAGTTTCGAGTCTCAAAGTCGGTTGAAAAATTTACCTTCATTGTCTGTTTATCAGCCGAACAGATTTACGGAGTGCTAAGACGCCTCAAGACAGAGATAGAAAAAAAAACACCTTGACCATCTCATTTTTCAAATAACAGACGTCCTCCTCTCCCACTCACTCAGGTTATTCTGCAGAAATAAAATCAACTATATCAAATGAGTGCACAGTAGGAGAGGGTATGAAGATAACTCTTCTAGGGCTATGGACGCTCACTAACAGTGGAGCAAGGTCTGTGACATCAGAGTGACTCCGATGGGGATATGGAAACTCATTAGCATCGAAGCAACACCGTAGCAAGTGAACGATGAAAACTAAAGGCCTGGTGCCAGTGAATGATTTATTTGAATCTTGCAAAGGGGGCGTGATTCATGGTTACAGGAAACGTAGGTGGAATAAAGGTTGAAAAATCCCACAGGCAGGCCCTGATGCACCAACCAGGGAATTTCAAATGCAAAGATAAAAGAGGCTCCGATAAAAACCAGTTATGTTCTCAATCAGATTTTTCATCAGCGAAGACCTAGGTAGGAATAGAGATTCTGATTTCTCCCAGTAAGTTACCATTTTTTGAGCACTCAACACACGCTAAAAATCCTCTATCAAATTTTAACTTTTTGGGTACCACTTGATCTTCTGCACTGTCCGATTTGATTTCATTTTTGATTTTTTTTTGTCTTGACTCTCATCACCTATTCGGGTTTGATTGAACTTATGAAACTCCATCAATAAAAAGGCCTTAACATCTGAATAAACAATCGATAGCCAAAATACTTCACCCGACGTACTTAGATTCGACGTCGGAAAGAATTCAAGTAAGTACAGGAACCTTTCGGAAACAACAGTCACCGAGCGCCAATCTTCATCAGCTTCAACATAAGGGTTTTTGATTTGCGTTAAGTTTTTTGCATAAAGATATCGCCGATAACCGATTCCCCTTTGGCATCGGTAAAAGACAGGGATGACATATGTTAATGAAGAATGAAAAGATATCGCCGATAGCCGATACCCGATGCACCTTATCGGGATCAGAGGAAATCCTGGAAGATCACAATAAACATTTCGATCGTGATAAAGTTATCCCTGATCGTCGATCCCGGATGCGTTTTCGGCATCGAGAATTTTTTGAGGGAGATGATCTGAGAGTGCTTTGGTAGGATTATCACCGATTGTCGATCCTTGGAAATTTTTTGGCATCAACATACCAAGGTTTGTTCTAGAACGAATGAGTTAAGGAAAGTTCCTGAATCCGATTAATACAAGAAAATTAAGTCACCGGCCTTCAATGCCACGTGTCTTTAGCAGGTAAGAGGATCGTACGGTTTAGTTCTATCCTGAGTTATCCTTGGCCCTCTAAGTCCGAGTCACACCTCTGATTAAGTGTTGCCACGTCAGCAAGGTACAGTACAATCGAACGGTGTCAAAACTTTTGCAGGAGGTTATCAATGAAAACGTTCATAGCACACCCCCGATCCCCGATCCACCCACTGAGAGAGCGACACGATGGGAAATTTTAGCATTAGATATGATCAGATTTTGAGCATTTAAGGAGCTAATTAATACCCGATTCCACATTAGTTTCTACCTCGTGTGCTAGTTAAGCAAAAATAATTTTAAATCATTGATAGTCCAAATTACCACCTATGCCCACATCGCCAACCCATGATGAATTTAAGTTTAAACATATTTGTATATTTGGCGACATATTTAATGTAATTACACACATTACTGAATTGAATGGCTGATGCAATACGGTAAGATCACCCTTGTTTAAATCTCTAAAAATGTTGTGAACAAATTCATTCTGCGCGTAAGTGAATTCTAGAGAGTTCGAAGGAACAGAGTGAGAAAATCATGAACTATGATGATCCTTTTTGATCATTAGAACTAGGTTTAACGAGATTTTGAGGTATGTATCCAAGTCTAGCAATTCCTTGGTTTTAGTTTTTGTATGATCATCCGTTTTATTTTACACAGTCTCTAAATTTTTTCTTAAGTTACAGGAACGATGCCGCTAAGAAAGCCAACCACCAGATGCTCACTGAGAACACTAAAGCTAAAATAACCACAAATAAGTGAAGTTTCTTCCCCAGGGACCACGAGACAATTGGAATACGCCCCTAGGCTAGAGCCTATCATCAAGAAAACAACAAAGAAAGTTTTCATCCAACCTTCGACCTTTGGCGATATAGAGGTCAACACATGGCCCAAGATGGTGCTCCCACATTGGGGAGAACTTTTTAACAAGATCAGCTGGGAGGAATACCTAGAATATGTCCCACACAATGATCCATATGTAAGGGCACTCAATGACCAGGTGTTCTCGAACATCCGACGGTCGTACCTACATATGGTGGCAAGCAGAACCCCCGTTTTTCCCTGCACATAAGTTCTGAAGTGGCTCATCAACCACACAGACACACATAAATGTTTAATCAATGATGAAAATAGTGGGTGTGTCAGAGTGTTCCTCCCAATATAAGTTCAAAAATATTACAAACATAGAGACCCCGAGGAGCGTCTAAATACAAACTTCATGGTGAAGTTTCACGAACACCACGACACCAGCCGGGTGATGGCCTCATGGTGGAGGGAGGACAAGAAGTTCAGCAACCGGAGCACTGGCTAGTATAGGACAACCAATTTAAGGGATCCATACATCTATCTGATGGCTCTCATATGCTGATTATACTGAGAGAAATATTGCTACAGGTTTTCAGAGGCGTGGATGCCTTTGGCATACACAGTTGTGATCACCAGATGCAAATTCAACTGGGGGGCAATAATCTCCAAGCAATTAAGAATTTGCATGCAACAGGACCAAACGCTGAAGGAAGGAGATACACCAACTTTCTACATGGCATCATACCTGGTCAATGTCATTTGCGCAAGGAGCGGTTTCTCCAACATGAATCTAAACTGGTATGTCTCAAAGCACCTGGTCCACGTCTACTTCAACGTGCTATGGGAGAACATGTACAGGAAATCTTACGCACTTATCTGTGATGAATTCATCGCGCACATTTATTTTATTATTTTTAAGAAAGAATTCCCAAGGCTATCGACGACAACCAAGAAGATGATAGCCAAGGTAGGCCATTGGTACCTGGACGAACGCTCACCATACATCAGGGTGTTTGGGGTCACTGAAGCACCACATATCTTACCCACTCATGTCCCAGACTGGCTCTTCATGGGAGAAATCTATTATCAGACCATCCTGTAGGGATATAACACCACGTTAGTAAAAGAAAAAAAAATGAGCATTCATACCTTATGGTTTCGGTTTGGGGTTCTATCTGGGGAAGGATATCGCTCAAGCCAAACAAGAAGGGATTAGCCAACTAGAATTGAGGTTCCTAATAGGCTGATTCTGCAAGCATGATCCAAAGGGACTGGTCTTGCAACATGCTTCACAAGTGTCATCCTACTGGCCATACGCTCATGAAAGGTTTGAAGATAAATTCTTCACAGAAAATGCCCAGGATTGGGACTAAGTGATACAAAGGATGGGTGAGTTGAAAATGACCAAGTTCAGGGCCATGAGCCTGGATGAACATGCGATGAAAATATAACAATCGTCTCAAGAGGCTCTTAGAGCCAGGGAATAAGTCAGAGTGACAGAGGCCACGCAGGTGCAGAATAGGGGACTGACTATGACACCAGAGGCACAAAAAATGAGAATGATCCTAATATAACATTCACAACGAGTAATTGATCAGCTGTGGAATGACCCAGACCTCGTAGAAATGGCAAGGGTCCTTTTCGACAACCCAATTGATATCTGGGAAGGTCCAAGTGGCCCGAAGCTAATACAAATGAATAAAATCACCGGGTTATATGACCCCGAAGTTAGAACTTCGTAGACTGGATCACCAGGGAGCGTTTCTGCTCAGCTAGAGATAGCAAGGACATCCAGGAGAGCAAGTGCACCAAGCCCCCTCCACGACTTGATAAAAATATATGATGATGAGGAGAGTTCAGAGGTGTCCTTGGTGAGTCTGGTACAGATCACATAGGAAAATGAACCCGAGAAAGCATCTTCCCCAGCTCCCGATGCTCAAATTCAAGGCCTTCCACAGAATGACCAGGAAGTCAAAAGTGTCTTAGACACTGAGCTACTCAATGTACTAGGGACCCAAGTGGATATCCCGAAGGACGAGCTAGGGCCGGGTGAAAAATGAAGAAGAAGTTTCGCAATAGGAAATCGACATCTCAAGAGCTGATTATCAAGTAAGTACTGAGCCTACCCCCGATGCTTCAATTTGAGCTGATACTCTACCTCTCGATGAGAAACAACCATAGGCTGGACCTTCGGAACACATGGAATAGGTTCAAGAACCTAGTCTTGAATAGATTTACACCGTCGGGAGCCTGAGAAATATGCTTACCTAGGGTGATCAACAAATCCCCAAATCTGTGGATGAAGTCACTGACATACAAGCCATCTCCTATGATCAGTAGAGGAAATCCATCACGAAGAAAACCACCAAGAAGAGGAGGCTTACTCTGGATCACTCCATCCTAATCACCACAGAAGAAAAATTGATTAGCACGGAGCATGCCAAGTCATTTGATCTTATCAACACAGGGATGGAAATCACATATGCCAACCTAGATAGAGCCAGAAAGGATGAAGAAGAGTTGGCCATTGCGCTGAAGGAGTTGGAGCATCTACACCATCTGGCGAAATATTATCAGGACTCCACATAGGCCATGGTGTTTCTGAGAAGCGAATTCCAGGAGGTCTACAATAAATTTATGAATGAGAGACACCTTTTCATTGCAAGGATAACCAAGCTTCAAGAAGACACCCTCATGGTGCTGGCGACGTGCAAGGATATGGAAAGGTGGCATGGGAAAACACACCAAGAAGTGGAAAGGATAAACTACATCAGCGTGGTTCAATAGGGTTGAGATGCCAAATATCACGGCATTTGGGTACTAAGGGAAAGAAACATCAACTGTATAAAGAAGTCGACTGAATATTGGGTGAAAATGGCCCAAGAACCTCATAAAGAAATCTAAGAGAAATGGGCTGAGTGCAAAAAGAGCTAAGCCAAGATCAATCGGGTAAAGATTCTTGTATGCCAACACATGTGAGGATCTCTTCGTCAAATGGTCGGAGTACGAGAAGATTCATCCACTCAAATGAAACATTTGATGACTCTTAGAATAATGAGTGATGAAAGCGCCACATGGCGATGTTCTATTTTACTTGCCATCGTTTATTCCATGACTCTTAGAAGACTAGGAAACTATTTTTCTTTCCATCGTTTATTACATGTATGTTTTCTTCTAATAATCGTATCTCAGTCAATAATTGGAACACCGACAAGTTAATGTATTAGTACTAGGCTTGTTGCAGGTGTAAGAATCATTATCTACATGCTTGAGTATGAGGGTTATCCCAAGCTCAACCTTCTTCAGTATTTAAGTCCTTTCCCCTTTGATACCCAGTTGATTTATACCAGCTTTTATCTTGTATCAGTCCCACCTATAAGAGAAAATAAAAAAAGAGAATGTTCAAACTATAGAAGGAGATTTCATAGGAAGAAATCATGTCAATCACTACGTAAATCCATCGATTAATTGGCTGGATCACAAGATATGGAGAACCATTCCACCATTAAATGTTGCAGAGTATAATTGGGCCTTGGTGGCGGGTTTAGTTCATACTATTGAATTAAAGGAATTTAAGACCCCTCAATAGAAATGGCACTAGAAGGAGGGCCTGAAGAATGAATGGTTGAAAATGCTTTTTACAGATTTTTTCACACAACCCGTAGATTCAAAACAACCCACATGCATGGCTAGTCATTCCCAAGACAACCCACATACACTGAGTACTCTTGAAACATGTAACTCACCCCAGCAAGAGGAAGAACATATATTCCATGATATTCCTTACTCTCTTCCTCATGAGGAATTGAACCAATTCAGAAGAATCACAAGAGATTACACTCGACATATCATAGTGCTGCCCTTAGCTTCGTTACTTCCTCAAAGAAAACAAGTAAGAAGACCAGTGGTTGATACCCCCAAATAGGTTTTTGTGCACTAAGTATAAGACTTGATAGATTTCTCTCTCACTGAAATCGAACATCCTCTTAATCTAATCCCTGAAACACCAACCGACAACTGCTCTGATCCTGACGACTTTTCCAACGAAGAAGGGTTTAACTCATAATGCTCAGTTTTAGTATCAAATGACATAGAAGATAACAACGATAATAATGAAGAAAGGAGAAACCCACCTCAGAAAAATCAACCTTGGTTAGCCAAATATGCTCTGGCTATCCTCGGACGAGTACATAACCTTCCCCGACATCCAGAAAAATTACTCCCTAAATTTGACCCTAAAAGCTCAATATTTCCTGAAGACCATATGAAAAAATTCATACTAGCTATCAGACTAATGAATGTTCAACATGAAGACGTAGTATGTAGGATTTTCCCTTATACTTTTGAGAATTCGGCCTCCATGTGGTATTTTAATTTACATGTAGGATCTATAACCAGTTGGACGAAGTTTCAAAAGTATTTTTTAGATAAATTTGCAGAAGAAGCCACTACATGAGCTTTGATGGCCGAATTGTTCGCCGCCACCATGAGTTTAAAGGAGAAGGTTAAAGACTTTAATCAAAGGTTCACCACTATCCTAAACAAATTTCAACCCGAAGCTAGACCCACTAAGGATTTGCAAATCGAAGTATATGCAAATTTTAGGATCATGTTGTCATTGATGCCAATGGTTTGATTAATTGATGTCAAGTGATTGATTGATGTCAAAGGATTTATTGATTGATGATTTATGTAATATAATATGTATTGTCCTTGATGAGAATGCATAGATGAATATGGATCAATGAGTTGTCATTGATACACGATGAATATGGATCGATGTGGTTCCATTGGTATATGATGCATTGTTCGAAAAATGTATAGATGACTCATTCACGGCGAATATCATGGATCGATGTGGTTCCATTGGTATGGGATGTACTGGTTCGAAAATGAAGTACGACCTAAATATTGTCTTATCATGATTGATAAGGTGCACAAATGGATGAACTCCAAAGTGGTCCCCTTATGGTGAAGCCCTCATCGGAAGACGCTTTTGGCGGATTGAGTTATCCTATAGAAGAATTGCTGAGGACCCATGCTCTCATTATTGTCTTATCGCGATTGATAAGGTACACAATATGGATGAACCCAAAGTGGTCCCATTATGGTGAAAGCTCTCATGGGAAGATGTTTTATGGATTGAGTTATCCTAGAATAAAGGTTGGAGGAACAATGCTTGTATGAGGAATAATGAGGATGAAGATCATGAAATTGTTGGTGAAACTATCCTAGATGGATAGTTCTTATCATGCCATTTCTGGTGGTATGTGGAATGTCACATAACTCCTGGTTTGAGAGTTATGGCCTTACTGGCATGAAGGACCCTACATGAAGGCTTGAAGCCTCTAAGGTCAAAGAAGTCAAAGGACCTAAAAGAAGAAATGATGTCATGACAAAATCAAGAAGGAATATTTATGGAAAGTGGTTAACCCTGCACATGGTAACAGGTTAAGTGACCTAGAAAAACGGGTTACTACTATTTAAATGATGAATTAAACTGACAAATTCAAGGTGGATTTTCATTTAAATAATCAAGAGAAGTGACAAAATCAAGAAATGATAAAGTAAGGTGACAAAATCAAGAAGGAATATTGAAAGTGGTTAACCCCTAAAAATAAGGGAAAATAGGTTAAGTGACCTAGAAATGGGTTAATATTATTTAAATGATAAATTAAAGTGACAAATTCAAGGTGGATTATTTAAATAACAGAGAAGTGACAAAACCAAGAAATGATAAAGTAAGGAAATCAAGAAGGAATATTTAATGTTAAAGATTGAGAACTTTCTATTTATGGAAAGTGGTTAAACTTCTAAAATAAGGGAAAATAGGTTAAGGACCTAGAAATGGGTTAAGTGGACCTAAAATGGGGTAAGGGACCTAAAGGATGAAAGTATAAATATGATAGCAATGGTCTCTTGTAGATCATCCTTTTGTGGATCAATGGAGAGCTTCTTGTGGGAATATATTTGGAGCATTGGATGGAGAGCTTCTTGTGAGAGATTCTTGAGCATTTTATGTGTGAAACACTTGAGGATATTGAAGACTGAGAAAATCGAGAAAATCCAAGGATATCTAAGCCGAAATGTCGAGGAAAGTGAAGAAAGAAGGTCAAAATGTAAGGAAGGATAATTTCTTTGATGGTGCTTTCTAATGTATTTACAGTCATTCCACCATTTATGCTTATAACTTTTTTCTATAATAATGACCTCAGATTCCTAAATTTCTAATGAAAGTGAGAAAACATAGCCATGTATTAAAATTAGCTTCAGTGGGTCGTTGTTCACATCTAACCGGTTGCAAATGACAACAATGGTAATGAATAAATTTTGAATGCTGTTCTGATGAGTTTTTGTGCAAGAGGGAAGTTTTGGGAAAAAGAGCCTCACACTCATTCACCCCCCCTCTAAGTGTGGTAGGTGTGTCCAACACAAATGATCTCCCAACTTCTATTTCCATGTTTGTGAAGAGGGCTGCCAAAACAACCTTAGCCGAGAATTTTGAAGAAGCCAAAATAATAGAATTTCAAATGAAGGGATGCAAAGAAGGCCAGGTCTCACTAGGTAAGAAGGAAGTTCAACTTCATCCCAGGAGAGGACTCATGTTGACTAAAGAACCAGGGAAACAAATAGAACAAGGTCCCGAAAATGGGAGTAGAGACATAGAATACCTACAACGCATGGTTAAGAATTTGTCAAACAAAATAATAGACATGAAAAGAAACCAAGGCTAGATGCATTATAAACACTTTTTTAAAATAAATCCACCGTTGAAAGAAATTGAACCCCCCCAACCAACTTAAACATCGATCTGAGAAATGTAACATCTGACTCTTTCTGTACCTATCACCAAGAGAAACACTCTGAAAGAGACTACCCACAATGGGTGCATGCCATGAATTTGATGGCCAACCGGTTTCTCGATGAGGTTTCCCTAACCAAAAAGTCAAGCAATTTGACTATGAATATTGTCGATCAGGAAAAATTTGATCCACCAGAAGAAATGACCATGCTGATATGGGACCCTAACCTACCAATGCCTTTTGATGACCTATTTGAGGTTCAAGAACCACCCGCAGAAGTTTTGGCTATGCAAACACGAAGTAGGGGTCAATCTGTCTCAAACAAACTTACCATGACCCAAACTTCCAAAGAAAAACCAGCTTTCGATCACCCACAAGAACCTTTTATCCCCTGAAGAAATCCTATAAACATCCATACACGAGATTCACCCAAGCTAGAATACAACATAGTAGATTATTTGAAAAATTTGAAGGAAAATATATTAGTCATGGACATGTGTAGAATCCCTCAACAAAAGGACTTTCTGTTACAAGCATTGAAATCAATAGAAAATCCTACAACAAGTGTTGACCAAGGAGAAATCTAACTCCCACAGATCTAAGAAATAAACCAACTGTGAATGCCTGCTTAGAAGATAAGAAGGGAAAGCCTTTTGTCCCACCGTTCATTTTGGCATATGATGTCTTCAACATAAACCTCCATAACTGTTTGGTTGACTCATAAGCATCCTCTAATGTTATGCCTTTGTCCATATGCAAAAAATTAAACACAGTCCCTATCAAAAGTGATAGGCATGTGATACAACTAGATAGAACTCAGATAAAAGTTATGGGAGAATTGAAAGATGTAATGATCAGAATGGCGACTCACCCAAGATTTGTTCAAGTACTTGACATCATTGTAGTAGATATCCTAGAATCTTACATATTTCTATTTAGTCGAGATTGGTCCGAGAAGTTAAACATATACTTTATTACAGAATGGGATCACCTTTGTCTGCCATTAAAGGGACACACAAATATGATAATAATCGATAGGGAAAGATATCTAAAACATACTGTCACTGACCTAGAAACCCCTAACGAACCCTTATCGATAGAAATATTACACACTTATCTGTGATGAATTCATCGCGCGCATTTATTTTATTATTTTGAGGAAAGAATACCCAAGGATATCAACGATATCCAAGAAGATGATAGCCAATGTAGGCCATTGGTACCTGGACTAATGCTCAACCTACATCAGGGTGTGCGGGGCCACCGGAGCACCACATCTCTTACCCGCTCATGTCCTAGATCGGCTCGTCATGGGAGAAATTTGTTATCAGACCATCCTGCAGGGCTATATCGCCACATTAGTCAAAGAAAACACAACAATCATTCATACCCTATGGTTTCCATGCGGGGTTATATCTAGTGATGAATATCGCTCAAGACAAATAAGAAGGGATTAGCCAACTAGAATTCAGGTTCTCGACATGCCGATTCAGCAAGCATGATCCAAAGGGCCTGGTCTTGCAACATGCTTCACAAGTGTCGTCCTGCTAGCCGCATGCTCATGACAAGTTCAAAGATGAAGTCTTCATAGAAAATGCCTAAGATTGGGATGAAGTGGTGCAAAGGATGGCCAACCCGAAAATGACCAGGTTCAGGGCCATGAGCCTGGATGAAGAGGCGACGAAAATAGAACAGTCGACTCAAGAGGCTCTCAGAGCCAAGGAAGAACTCAGAGCGACAGAGGCCACATAGGTGAAGAACAGGGGACTGACTATGACACTAGAGGCACAGGAAAAGGGAATGATCCTAATAGAATAGGTGCAACGAGTAAATGATCTAGAAAAGTTACTCCCAAAATTTGACCCTGAAACCTCAGGATTGCCTAAAGACCATATCAAAAAATTCATACTAGATATCAGACTAATGAATGTCCAACATGAAGACTTAGTATGCAAGATTTTCCCTTATACTTTTGAGAATTCGACCTCCACGTGGTATTTTAATTTACATGTAGGATCTATAACCTGTTGGACGAAGTTTCAAAAGTATTTTTTAGATAAATTTGCAGAAGAAACCACTACTAGAGCTTTGATGGCCGAATTGTTTGCCGCAACCATGAGTTCAAAGGAGAAGGCTAAAGACTTTAATCAAAGGTTCACCACTATCCTAAACAAATTTCAACCCGAAGCTAGACCCACTTAGGAGTTTCAAATCAAAGTATATGCAAATGCTCTCCCAGCTTCTATTTCCATGTTTGTGAAGAGGGCTACCAAAACAACCTTAGCTGAGAATCTTGAAGAAGCCAAAACAATAGAATTTAAAATGAAGGGATGTAAATAAGGTCAAGTCTCACTAGTTAAGAATGAAGTTCAACTTCCTCCCAGGAGAGGACTTCTGTTGACTAGACCACCAGAGAAACAAACATAGCAAGGTCCCGAAAAGGGGAGTGGAGACATAGAAGACCTACAATGCATGGTTAAGAAATTGTCAAATGAAATAATAGACATGAAAATAAGTGGAGGGGAAGGAAACTAAGGCCATAGGCCCTATAAACCCTTTTTTAAAATAAATCCACCGTTGAAATAAATTGAACCCCCCCAGCCAACTTAAACAACGATCTGGGAAATGTAGCATCTGACTCTTTCTATACCTATCACCAAGAGAAACACTCTGAAAGAGACTACCCACAATGGGTGCATGCCATGAATTTGATCGCCAACCGGTTTCTCGATGAGGTTTCCCTAACCAAACAATAAAGCGATTCGACAATGAATATTGTCGATCAAGAAGAAGTTGATCCACCAGAAGAAAAAAACATGCTGATATGGGACCCTGACCTTCCAATGCCTTCTGATGACCTATTTG
>SNQJ01S0025371.1:73264-83322 GCA_010110895.2 Picea sitchensis
TGGGGTTCGGGGGGCCTATCCCCCCGACTGGGGGGTCTGGGGGCGAAGCCCCCGAAGCAAAAATTGCCTTGTAAAAGTATATTGTAATTTCATTGTAAATCTGGACCGTTCATTATAAGTTCACAGATCTAACGGTAGATATTATGTTAGAGTTTTTTTTCCCTAGAAGGCAACCCTCTTTTATGAGGGAAATGTATCGCGGCAATGGATGGTGGTGAATATTGTATTCTGAGAGAGAAGACTGTGAGAGAAAAAAGAGGAAGTTACATCGGGTTTTACTGTAGGTTGTATCCCTTCATTGATGGATAATAATAAAGGAAGGACCTGGAAATTTCTCTGGTGGACGTAGCCCACACTAGGTGAACCACGTAAATCTGTGTCTCTCTCTTGTATTGTGTATCTTCTGTGTTTTGTTTCTGCATTTGTTTTATTTTATTGCTCCGTGGTCCTGTTTTTCTAACACGGTCCATTTCCGAGAGATCCCTCTCCAGATCCAAAAGGCTAGTTTTGGGTCTCAAATTTGGTTGCAAAAGTTACCTTCATTGTTTGTTTATCAGTCGAACAAATTTACGAGGTGCTAACAAGCAACATGTTTGATTTTGTAAGTCCATTTGGAAGTCACTATGGACTTTCCCTCTAGTCTTGGAACAACATCCCATACATCATTTTTAATATAGATTGGTATTATTCAGTCATGGCATCTTGCCATACTTGTTCACCTAAAGCTTCTCCATGACAAGTTGGCTCCGAGTCAATAATGTGTGTCATGGATGAAAGGTAGCTTGAGAATCTCTTTGGTTGCTTCTTGTGGGGATTTATTCCCTTCTTCTTCTTCTAAAGTTTGTCGATCCCAATAAAGTCTTTTATGTCCAAATGTGATGTCTTTATGTATGTTTCTTGGGGCAATTGAATCTGCTGGAACAATTGGATCAAATGGAGCTATTGGCTCATCTGGAATAATATCTGTCTCCCTTTGAACTGCTGAAGAGGGAGAAGGTATTGTTTCACTATCAATTTGCATATGAGCTTCTCTAGATTTCTGGAAGGCTACTTCTTCTTCAAAAGTAACATCTCTTCTTACTTTAATTTGTCTCTTACCTGAGATGTAGATTCAATATGTTTTTGAGGATTCACTGTATCCTACAAATGTACCCTTTCTCCCTGAAGGTTCTAGTTTGGATCTCTTTTCTTTGGGTACATGAAGGTACACTGGACATCCAAATATTTTGAAGTATCTGATCTTATTCTTCACTTTGGTGAAAGCTTCTTCTGGAGTAATGTTCTTCAGGATCTAGTGAGGACTACATTTTTGAACATATACTGTTGTCATACATTCTTATGTCCATAGAGTCATAGGTAGACTCTGATCATGTATCATTGCTTTAGTTGCCTCAATGATAGTTCTATTTTTCCTTTCATCAACCTCATTTTGTTCAGGGTTGTAAGGAACTGTGAACTCCCTCTTGATTCCTGCTTCAATAAAAAAACTATTGAATTCTTTTGAGGTGTATTCTCCTTCATTATCAGATTTTAATATTTTGATTTTTCTTCCGGTCAAGTTTTCAACATGAGCTTTGATTCTTAAAACTTGGCAAGGACTCCATCCTTGTTCTTCATAAATTAAATCCAATTTTTCCTGGAGTGATCACCTATGAAGAGTACATAGTATAAGTACCCATTTAAGGATGCAAAAATCATTTGGCCCACATACATCTGAATGTATCAAGTCCAATATTTCCTTGGACTTGTTGTCACTGCTAGGAAAGGATCCTTTAACATTTTTTCCAAGGGAACAACCTTTGCAAACACCTTTGCTGAATCTGTATCTCTAGTATACCTGCTACCATTTTCCCTAGAGCTGGAAGAGATCTATAATGAATGTGAGCAAGTCTTCTATGCCATAACTCACTCAAGATAATAATGTCATGTAATAAGGTTTGAACTGGTTTGATGGTCAACTTGTACATGCTATTTTCTCAAACACCAATTACTTTGGAAGAGCTTATATGAGAGTCTTTATGCCATGCAAGAAATCTTCCTTCTGAGAAAGTAATTTTGTAACCTTTGGCTTCCAAGGCCGAAATAGAGACAAAGTTTCTCTTCATTCCAAGTACATATAGTACTTATTCTAGTTTAAGCTGCATATATGAAACTAGATGGAAGGTATAATTTCTAACTCCTCTCACATTATATCTGACATCATCTCCAAGAAAAACATGTAGATGTGTCTCTTTCTCAACGAAATGTGTTAGATGATTTCTCAGACCGGTCATGTGCCTAGAGGCACCATTGTCAATTAGCCAAGTATTGTCATTGTTAGGAATCATACCCAAGAGTTCTGAGATGTTGATGTATTCATTTATTTGAGGTCTTGTCTTCCTGGAACTGATCTTGCTTGAATCATCAAGCTTGCTTCCCATCATGATTTTTCTCATCTTCACAAACCCTTGTCAACTAGACTAGAAAACCTAATGGCTAGGCTAGGCTAGCAATTTTAGGTTTTGTTGGGATTACGACTGCCAAAAATAAGCCTTGATAGATATGATATCCCTGGTGAGCTGAATATCGTCTTCAAGAAGTTTGTAGAAATACAATTCTGAAATTGTTTTGTAGAATTTGGCGAAACCCTAGAAACCCTTAGAGCCAAACAAATCAAAATGCCTAGAAATGAAATATGAGACTTGTTGAAGGTGCGCTGAAGGAGGATGTACACTCCTATGTTATTTTTATCCCCAACGCCCAAGTTTTGAGTGCTGAAAACTCTTACAAGGGTAGGTCGTACAAAATTTCTAGGAACCCTAGGAGGGGTGTACTATTTCTGTAGAAGTGAGAGAGAATGGCTGGAAAGTTCTTGTGAAATGGGATCTTCAAGACCTATGCTCTAATACCATGTTGATTTTTCAATAATATAGGTTAATCATGTAGTTAATTTCAATTTTCATTTGTCTTAACCATAAACAAGAATGTTGCAGCAACCAAGATCACAAGAAGAAACACCATGCACAAGAACACAAGAAGTATCCTAGGAAACCCTTCTCAACAAGGGAAGAAAACCTAGCCAAATCCTTTTCTATATTCTTCAAGAGAAATAAATTCACCACCAATAAGACTTAGCACACATGAGGTTTCTCCAACCCTAGAAGATTAGCGCCCAAGAGAGGTGCGCAATTTTCCCAAGAGGATGTACTTGTTGAAATTTCCAAACTTCTGTTAAGGATATAATCCCACAATGGGGAATCTTCCTTTACTTATATTAGATTTGTCCTATCAACGTAAGTGTATATTGGTACAACATGGCCGACCTCTCTAAGTCACATTATAATTAATATTAACCAGATTAATTATCTTTTACATTTATTACTAATCACATTAAGGTGGGGTCGACCTGTAACCTTTACATTACAATTAGGGTTACAGGCATGTCTGACTCTTTAACAATATAGAAAGTGATCTGATACACCCACTAGTTCTCATCCACTAGGGGCACATCCATAGGGATGTCCATATCTTTGGCTCACTGCAATACACATAAGAACCATATCTTCACACGTTCACCTGTGCTCGTCCAAAGGTATGTCCACTCTACAGATCTTATTTCCCACTGCCTCACACATGAGAATCACTTGGAGTTTATTGTCAACTCTGCTACTCAGAGGAGGATAATACATCATCTTCATTTCTGTTCAATGATGATGCACCCAAAACTTTGGGATTTCACATGTTCACCTTGTGCTCAACCACATGCACATCTAACTCAACAGATCACCTTTCCCACTGGATAATCACCTAGAGTTCTTCTCAACTCTCTGAATGGAGGAGGTCATATATACGTTCCATTTATGTCTCAGGTAGGAACCACGCACCCTTCTTAGGGGCTTTCTCTCAGGTTTGTAAGCTGGAGAAAGACTCACATAGCTGCAATGATCCATATCTCATAAGTTTGTAAGTTGGAGAATGTCTCACATAGCTACAATCATCAACAATTTGTTCTAGGGAACACATTATATAGAAAGAGGAATATGAAAAAATAAAATAAAGAATTAGGCATGATAATGAACACAATTATACAAACAAATGTAGTGCAAATATACAAGGAAAAACAAATATGCATAGATATAATAGAGGGAATTAGATCAATATAACCAAGATGAATATTCTCAAATTTTGAGAACATATTTTGGAATTCAAATATGGACTAAATCATTCTCTTTTGACTAACAAGACAAATGATATCAAGTGACTCAAACCCATAGATCTAAATTTGTAATAAAATTTGATTATGAACAAAAATTCTAGCAAGCAATTCAAATTATTAGAGTGAAGTGTCAAAGAGACTATTATTTTCAGTTGACACAGTGCTATAGTTCAATTTCAGTTACATATGTAGAATTGTCCAAATCAAGTAAAAAACACAATTCTAAAGAAAATTAGATTGGACAACTGAACTCAGTCCCCCCAAAATATCTGCGTTTCAATGTAAAATTCAATTACATATAGGCTTCTTTACGTATCCTGCATGCAAACACATAATTTTATATCCCTACAATTTATGACAAATAATGTCAGAAGACATGGGACGAATTGGAAAATCAAACTTGTCAACACTATTGGTAAAACAATATTTTGAAACATACCTTGTTTGATTGAAGTTTTTTTTTGTTGTTGCAAAAATTCAATAAGGAAAAGCTAATTTTGTTGCATTTTTTTAATATTTCAACTATTAAATAGTTTTGATTGAGTATAAATTTTCCATGGACACTAAATTCATGCAACATGTAGATAACATTAGATTTTTCTTCCAGGTAATCTTCGTATGATAATGCTGTTAAATTTGGTAAAATGTTTTTTAGGATATCATGACTAAGAGAATATGATAATTTTGTATTTTCTATGTTGATTATGCTGCACTTTAACCAATGTGAATAGTTGAAGGGGGTTTCAGCTTGGCATTTGGGACAATGCAACATTGTTCCTTGGATCGATCCAAAACATTCTACTGCTAAATTGAATATTAAACATATAGGCTATAAATGATTGGAGTATATGTTTGTTACTGTCAATGTGCCTTGAACCTATTTCACATTGGTGAACATAAGTGTTAGTCAATATTTTTTAACAAAAGATACATATAATATAATGTATTCTTATATAGTTTCAATATTTTACCTCATTTGTCCAATTGAGCAATAGTCTCAGAACATCAAAAAGATTCTTTGTTGTTAATGGTCCAATGTGTGTTGATTGACATATGCATAGTGTATTAGAAGCTACTTCTTTTTGTTTCAAAATGTTTCTGAATAACAAGATGGGAAATTCTGTCTTTGAAAGATGTTCTTCAATGAAAGAAAATTTTGATGCAAATGTTGGAAATAATTGTACCTGCAATTTTAGGACGAACCATGTTAATTTTATTTTTTGCCACAAAAAATAGATGCAAAGAAAATATTTTTTTTTGTAATCTAATTGTTTGTATGAAAACAACCTTACCATTTCCCTATCATTTTCTTAATTTCCATCCTTGATTTCCAAGGTATATTGTGTCCCTAGTTTATTTGCAGGAGTGACAATTGCACCTATTGTTCCAAGGGCATACTGTTCTGTTGTTGCTAATATTATTTTGATCGGTGTGTTTGGTATGAAGCTATATTCCTTAAAAATAAGTGATATGTTTTCTATGCTAGTATTTTGATCTACTAGAAAAATACATTCCTTTTCTCCACGATCATAATTGGTTTTGGGTGCAATTTTGAAATTTGTTATATAAGTTTTGTTTGATGTTGTTCAATGAAATTAGTATAAACATTAAAGGTTACTTTCATCTCACCTTTGGCATATGTTAAGTGTGATCACAAAAGATCACTTGACTTCTGTGATTTGTCAAGTATTTCTATGTATGTCACAACAACATTTCCATTAAAAAGTTGTCCAACCTTGCAACTAGTCAACTCTTCAATAATGATTGGGCTGAAATTTGTTGGTTTCTTCCTATGAATCGAAAGCAAGTAGAACTTAGAAAAAAAACACCAAAAGGATATCTTTGAATTCATATTTCACTATCTCTACCTATTTCCTTCTAATTCTATTTCTCCTCTTTCGTCTCCTTTGTCTTCACTACTTCTTCTCAAGTTGTTGTGTGTTAAACAATATTTATTATACCATAGCAAGGTCTACATAATATAAACATATAGCATGGAGAAAATTGTATGTTAGCAAACAACTAAATGGGACAATTTGACTATAATTACACTATAATTATAGTTGTCAAAGTACTTTTGGAAATACTTAAAGGGGACAATCTCAAGTGAACAAATTGATCAAGAAAGTTGAATTTATAAGATATCAACCAATATCATCTTGTTGGAAGCTGTGTGTCAACTAACAATCCCGAAACGACCCAAAATTAAGATCAACCAAGCAATATATATAACTTATTGTATTTTCATTGAATCTTTATCCATGACATCAATATTCAAGGTTCAAGTTTTAACAAATGACATTTGTTGTCAAGAAACAATACTTCACAATGTGAAACATCGAGTGAAATGTGGCACACGCGATGGAGATTTATAATATGCAGTCAACAATTTAAACTTCCTTTGTGAGAAAACATAAACTGGTGGTTGGGATAGGTATATATAGAGTGTGAAGTGTTGATTAATTGGGTTGGTTTTCATTGATGTCAACCCTTGAAGAAAGTCTGGTAGAGAATTCCGACAGCATAATGGTTTGGGTAATGGACCCAAGTTTGTTTGATGGATAATTGTATGAGTTTTGATATATTTGTCGGAAATACTATTATATATGGATAGTACATGTCATTCCATTTCCAGTGGTATGTGGAACGTCACATAAATCCTCACGGTTAGAGAGTTAAAACCATGTGAAGTTGGAGAACCCTCATGAGTCATCTAGAAGCCCCAAAAGGTCAAAGTAGTCAAAGTGTTTGCAAAGAATAAATTATTTAAATAATAAAGTAAAGTGATGAGTCTATTATAAGTCAAAGAGGATAAAAAATAAATTATTTAAATACTAAATTTAATGGATAAATTACTAAGTGGACAAGTGGTTAGAAGTGGGTTAGCCCTAAAATAAGGAAAGTGGTTTAAGAGATTTCAGAAGGTAAATAATAAAGTGAAGTGTTGAGTGTACTATAAGTCAAAGTGGATACAAAAGAAATTATTTAAATAATAAATTTAATGGATAAATTACTAAGTGGACAAGTGGTTAGAAGTGGGTGAACCCTAAAATAAGGAAAGTGGGTTAAGATGGTTAAAAGGTAACCCCTTGAGGAAGCTACATGAAAGTATAAATAAGAGGAAATGATCTCTAATTTTAATCACACTTGAGCATATTGAATATCTACAAGTGACTGAGGTAACCAAAGGATATCTAAGCCAAATTTCATAGGTATGCTATTTACAGGTCATCTCACAATTTTCACAATAATTGTTTTTATAGAATGATTTAGACCGTGAAATTGGGAGGCCGTTGATGAAACATATCCAAGTAGTTGTAATAAAAATTTCAGCTTGTGGGTCGTTGTAGTTTTGGAGTTACACTCCGTGGAAAATAGGGTTTGTGGCTAGTCCTGAAACTAGTCTAAAACATGTGTTTTGGGTAAAAACGTCATAACTTATTCATAACAGATCCAAATTATGTAATACCAAATTTATTGGTTATATTACAATATTTCATATTCCGTGTACAATTTTCAGATCCATACAACAAATATTCCGTGCGGGGCACGCTTTACAAGTTCGCTCTCTAGAATAAGCCATAATTCAACAAGGTATGCCATTTTTGCTATAACTCCTTTTTTGAGAGGATCCAAGTAGTGAAATATGGAGGAATTGCATAAAAGACACTAAAGAAAATTGTGGACCATTTTTAGACATTCATTCATTACAGGTGCATAGTTATGATTATTGCAAGTTAAGGTTGTTGACTAATCCAAAACTAGTCATGTGAGACTAAAGTAAAGCTTGATGAAAATGCTAGTCTCTTGTTGTTAAAGTTAAGGAAGGTTTGAAGGTATGGGATCATATACACCAGGGATATTACAGAGTTACAAATCATATTTGGATGATGAAATTGATGAGTGATTTTGGTTGAGGTACATGTTGGGTACATGGTTGAGACAAGTAGTTGATGAGTTGGCACATACATGAGGTGTATAGTTGATGATGTTGGTACATCTTGATGAGTCATAGTTTATGTTTATTTGATGCATGATTTTTACATATTTGATGCATGGTTGATGCACTCATTGATGGTACAGGTTGGTGCATGGTTGATGCACTTGTTTATGGTATATGTTGATTATAGGTTGTTTGGACAAGTTATTGTGACAGATTATTTGTACAGGTTTGGTGCATGGTTGATGAATTTTTTTATGGTAGAGTTTGAGGTACAGGTTGATGTATGGTACATGTTGGCACATGTTTTTACAGGTTGATTACATGTTGATTGGTACATGTTTACAACAATATATCTCACAGTGATAGTGTGATAGTGGTTCCATCATTCTACTTCTACGTCAGGGTGGTTGGATGGGGCAAGGACAAGTGGTTGTAGCTGGAGAAGATAGGGGGTTGTAGCCTCCTTCTGGTTGTAGCCAGAGAATTGGGGAGTTGGAGCTTCCCTCATGTTGTAGCTTGAGAAAGTAGGGGGTTGGAGCCTCCTTCCAGTTGCAATTGGAAAACAAAGGAAGTTGGTGCTTCCAATGAATTCATTTCTTAAAGACACATAAGAAAAAGAATTCCGTGGTTTTCTCCCGCTTTGGGTTTCCACATAAAAAAATAGTGTACTGTGTATGTGTATGATTGCTCATTTTTTCATTGTTTATTTACTCTGCAATTATTGGATGATAATGCTGCATTGATATAACACTTGAATTATATGGTTAAAAATGATTATATTTCTCTATTACTGATTCACCTCCCCTCTCAGTAATCCAACAATTGGTATCAAAGCAGGTTCCTTTAGAAATCAGTTTAACCACTGAAAGGTAGATCATGGAGAGAAACATGTATAAAAATGGAATACCACAATTTGATGGACATAAGTGTGGATTTTGGAGCAGAAGGATGAAAACATATATACAGGCATAGGGATTTGAAATTTGGAAATCAGTTGTAGATGGATACAAAGAGCCAACCATTCCACCGACAAATGAAAGAGAAATAAAGCTCGAGAAAAATAATTCCAAAGCCACAAATGCACTTTTTAATGGTATTTGTGAATCAATATACACCAAAGTTATACATTGTAAATCCGATAAAGATATTTGGGACAAGCTTCAAAATATTTACGAAAGAGATTCAAAAGTCAAAGAAACAAATCTTCAAACTTACAGAGGTCAGTTCGAACAAATAAAAATGAAGGAATATGAGAATATTGCAGCCTACTTCTTACTACTCGATGAAACAATACATGCAATTAGGATTGGGAGAATATATTAAAGAATTTATAATTGTTCAAAAGGTACTGAGATCTCTTCCTATGAGATTTGATCCTAAGATATCAACACTAGAATAAAGAGAAAATCTAGACTCAATAAGCATGGACGAACTACATGGAATCTTCACAACATATGAAATGAGAACTGAACAGAAAAATCCAGATATAAAAGAAGCAACTTTTAAAGCATCCAAAAGGTCAAAGAAAAAGGGAAAGAAAAAATAAAAAGAACATAACAACAACAGTGACATCTCAGAAGATGATGAAGAAATGGCCAACTTTATCAGAAGATTGAACAAGGGAACCAACGTAAGATATACAAGTATTTTTCCTTTTGTTTGTTTTAATTGTGATTGTAGTGGTCATTTTGCTAACAAATGTCCTCATAAGAAAAATAAGAGGAATGATGAAGATTACTCAAATAGAAAACAAACATATAAATGCAAAAGAACCACAAAGAAATCTTTCAAGAAAAGCTTATGCACCAAAGAAGACATCTCCTCATCAGATGAAGATGAAGTCAGTGACAGTGAGACATAAAGAGTTCTATTCATGGAAGTAGAAGAATTTGATAAAGAAGACACCAAAGAAGAATATGA